>JAUZNJ010104900.1:0-20741 GCA_034780135.1 Jordanella pulchra | reverse complement strand
TGTCTTCCCAAATGGAACGGGCATATTCCAAGATGACAATGCCAGGATTCATCAGGCTCAAATTGTGAAAGAGTGGTTCAGGGATCACGAGACATCGTTTTCACACATGGATTGGCCACCACAGAGTCCAGACCTAAACCCCATTGAGAATCTTTTGGATGTGCTGAAGAAGGCTTTGCCCAGTGGTCAGACTCTCCCATCAACACAAGATCTTGGTGAAAAATTAATGCAACAATGGATGGAAATAAATCTTGTGACACTGCAGAAGCGTATTAAAACAATTCCACAGCAAATGCAGGCTGTAATTAAAGCTAAAGGCGGTCCAACAAAATATTAGAGAGTGTGACCATTTTTTGGTGGCGACTCTTTTTTGGCCAGGCAATGTATGAACTATGGCTTTCATGTGATGGAATTTTTTGACGTCCGAAATAAATGTAGGCAACCTGGCAGATCCAGGAATCAAATTGTGTTGGCTACTGTGTCTAACAGGAGCACTATTCAGTGTGGAGGATGCCATTGAGGAAAGAAGACTCGGTGTCAATGAGGACATTTTTTTTTTTACATTTCTGTTGAGAAATATGTGAGGAAACTGATAAGTTAGCAGAAGTTTGGTGAAAAATAAGACTGCAGAAATTACAAGGGAGGCTAAATGGAATATATCAGAGTCGGCCTAATTTATTCTTTTCTGTTTGGCTCTTTTTGAAATGAATCCAGAAACCACAATTTAAGTGTGTTAATTACTAATGTATAATTCTAAAAACAACTTGAAATGTTCCCTACATAATCATTTTATAACTGTTTTAAAACTGCAAAGCCCTTTTTGAGTTACTAATCTCTTTTTGATACATGAGTATTGACTTACGTAGGACGTACTCTGCTCCATCATGGTCAAAGTCTGCATCCTCTGGGAAATGATTTATCTGAGAGCACACTCCTCTTTTCACTCCTGGGACATAAGGGTAGAAAAAATGAACTTAGTCAACCAAATGCCAAAACTTATAACTGTAGTCTTAAAGATAGAAAACACCACCAATCCTAAGGAACAAGCACAGTGCCAATAATGTTATCATAATTTTTAATAATTTCTTCCCAAGTCTTCACCAAATAATACACCTAAGCATTCTGCAGAACTCACAAGAGTTACTAGAACTGCTTATAGTGGCAGAAGATATTAGTAAAACTAATAGTCACACACAGTCAGACAGATAACTGCCCAAGTCTTGCATTGACAAAACAAAGAGACACAAATGAAGGGAGACGGACAGATCTGAGATGAGCAGATCCTTTTCTCATCGATCTTTTATTTTCACTGGTTAGTCAAAAAACAAAACAAACAAAAAGCAGCTCTAGGTACAAAGGAGCATGGTTTCAGTTGGCTAACATTATCAGATCCTGCCCCACAACATGCAAACTGAAATTTGCTTTTAATTTTTAAATTTGTTATTAGAACAAATAATGTGTCATTTAGGGATTTTAGTTGATAACCAAAGAACCAAAGAAATTATAAATGTGAAGTGAATAGAAAATAAAATGTAATGAAACCAGGAAAGTCCCTTGTTAACTTAGGGTGAGTAAACCATCCATCCATCTTCTCCCGCTTCATCCGTCAGGGTCACGGTTGGACCTGTGCCTATTTCCGGCAGACTATGGGCGTCAGGCAGGGTACACCCAGGACAGGACGCCAGTCTGTCGCAGGGCAACACATAGACACACAAAGACGTACAACAATGCATGCACACATTCACACGTAGGGACAATTGAGAGATCCTAATTAACCTCCTGTGGGAGGAAGGCGGAACCCACGCATGTACGGGGAGAACATGCAAACTCCATGCAGAAAGACCACAGGCCAGGACCGAACCCTATAACACCTGGTATTACAAGGCAGTCTCCCCTTCAAGTACTAACCAGGCCCGACCCTGTTTAGCTTCCGAGATCAGAAGAGATCAGGCGATGTCAGGGTGGTATGACCATAAGGCGTGAGTAAACCAATGACCCATATTTAGCTTACTCCATCTTCCCACAAACTCTGATGGGCTTCAGTTTCTAACATAACTATTCTCACAATATGATGCTGCCATCACCATATTTAGCAACTTAGATGTTGCTGATATGGAGCATTTAATGCGTTGCACACATTAACGAGCTGTAAAAAACATAATTGCTTTTCTGTCTCTGTTAACAGATCTACATGACAGCCTTTTAAGTGAGATGTCAAAAGCAGAAACAGTAAGACACTGTGCATATTCCCTGTTATACTTGTAGACGGTATGCTTCTCCTGATCGCACTCCTCCCCTATATGTGCCAAGGATTCCTCATACAGAATGATTGCACCGTTTCTGGCAAAAGAGATCAGGATGCTTTTGAAACCTTCTTCTCTGGAGTTTTGCTCTGCCTTTATGCTGCCCTCCTCCTGCAAGCTCCTTGGGTGTTGGTTTGTAATAGTTTGTAATACATATTCATGACAATTATCCGTCTGTTGTGAGCCTGGATTTTTATTCCATAACATTAATGAATCTTACGAGGTAATATTGACAAATTTCAGAGGCCTTTACCATTTATTTCTGCCACCAAGCTAATTCTGCTACTCATTTCCAGTTGAACAAGATCGATGATTTTTTAAAAAACTTTTTGTCGCAAAGGCTCTAGAATGGGTACATTCTCATTCATTTCTCATAAAAGAAGGAGATTTATCAATTTCTTACCCACCTGCGATATTGAACTGTGAGGAAATTACCTAATGTTACAATGAGCAAATTTTGTCTAATGTATGGCAGTAGACAGGAACATCATGAAAAACCTGAAAAGCTCAGAAGCAGTATGATGATACACAAACAATGCAATTTGTTATACAAGATGGCAGATGTTTACCAAAGAGTCTGATTGATTAATGCCATAATGTTGAGTCAGTGAAGGATATAGAAGTAGAGACTGTGGGCTTCACCTGCACAACAGGAACCGACCGGTCGTGCAACCACTTAACTGGCGTCCTTGCCAAAGACTCGACCTTGTCACAAAACATGATTTTGAAATCAGAAGAAAATACCGGTGTTTATTCATTCTTGAGCATGTAGACACTTAAATACACACCGGTCAGAGCTGGTGATAGGGACCATATATTTGCACGGCAAGTTTATTTTTGATACATCACAAGTTTTGGATTGAAAGTTGCGAACAAAAATTTTAGGCCCTGTTTTGTGTGTGAGCAAGCTTGTTAAATCAGACCCCTGGGCTGTGGTGCACTATCCTCTTTTCCACTGTTTGCATTTCATTTGGAAATCACGGATTCAGAGTCTGAAGGAATAGAGACACGGATAGAGAAACAGATTCCACAATGCTTGAAGTCTCCACAATCATTGATAGTTTAGGGTGCCATGTCTTCTGCTGGTTTCAGTTTGCTGTGTTTTCTGAAGTCCAAAGTAAATTTAGCAATCTACCAGGAACTTTTAAACACTTCATCCCTCCTTCTGTTGAGAAGCTTTATGGAGATTTGATTTTAAGCAGTACTTGGGACTTGCCCACACTGTTAGCGCCAATACTGGATTTAATGATCATGGTGTTAGAGTGCTTGATTGAACAGCAAACTGGCCTGACCTAAAGCTCCTAAATGATCTAGAGAGTATCGTCAAAAGGCAGACTCCAGGGGGGCTGGTGTCAAACCACAGACTCATGGCCCATGCTACATTGCTACATTGCATTGATGCTGTAATTCATAAAAATAAAAACCATTCACCGTTCATGGAAATACATTTCAGTAAGATAATATTTTGATATAAAAGTATGTTTTTATGTTGGCTTTATAAGAAACTGAATGTTACAGTTCCCTTTAGCTGTTAGCTGCTACCAGAAATAAATGCTTAATCTATATTATGTTTTTCAAATTAATTACTGAAATAAATTAACATTTTTAAAATATTTATTTAAAATTCATAGATGAGAAAAATTAGGCAATTCTCGGTAGCACCTCACTATTAGAAACCAGTAAATGAGGGAGAGTAGAACAGGACGTCTTCCATCCACAGCATAATATTGCTGCCCACCCGCAGACATAAATCTTTTAAAGCGAGCTTGTCCCGCATTTCCACCACAGCTACACCTCACTGCATCACTGCACGACCACTGAGCATCTGTCTCTGCTGAATACTCCACAGACATCAAGGATACTTGACCTCCAAGTTGTGCCAAAACACTGTCAGCTTTCCTGCACCATAGTGTAAGAGAAAAGACTGAATAGCATAGGAAATCATGGAGAGGAAAACGGGAGAAGCAGTGAAAGATGAAATGTAATGTTTAGAGAGTGAGACAAAGCACAGAGAAGGAAGAATCTGGGAGAGTGGGGTAATGAAAGAAGAGGGTGGGGGGTTGGGGGTTGCACTGCAGCAAAGCTGCAAGGGCTTGAGCTTATCTCTAATTGGCTGCTTTGCTATCAGGAAGCTTAGCAATGAGGACAAATTAGCTTTGTACAATGACCAAACTCAAAATGGGTTGGAGATGCTTTAAAAGGAGAGAAAATGATTTTTATGGCACCAGGAAGGCTTGTGGATGTGAGGGAAGGAACTGATCTCTAAGATCACTTCACCCTTTTGACTGTAGCTGCTTTACTGTTAACTCCATCCCTACCATCATTGTTGAGCTCCAGCCAGGCACACGTATGTAAAATGAATTAGCAGCTTGGGCTGCTGTAACAAGCTGTAGATCAAGAGGTGGTTAGCTGCCAGTTTTTGTATTAACTGACACTTTAAAATCCAAAAGCAGTGAGTGAGCGTAAGCTTTTGAATCTGAAGAAGACTGAAATAAATGCAGCCTGAATCAAAGACAATGAGTAATAGATTGTTTTGAGAGGAGGTTACGCTTCAGTGTCATGTAATTAGAATGCAATTACGCAAAAAATGTTTTCTTTTAACTCTGAAACCATGCAACAAACACAAATAAAAACAGTTTATCATTGTGAGAATAGTCTTTTCTAGGATGCTTCCATTGCGTTGAGGGATTTTTTAAAGCTCATTCCCTCTTTGGAGAAACCAACTGAATCAAGGAGGGGAAACTACACTGAGTCAAAAATATTTTTTACAATAAATCATTTACACCTGAAAGAAATTTAATATTTCCAAAGGTTATTCAAGGTTTTTGAGAACTGAGATTTATCAGTAATTTAGAAAGAGATCATAATTGGACATTTTTACTCTAATTGACCATTGGTGGGTAAAAATTGAACAAAAATTTAAAAATTACTTTATATTGTTCACACCAAGAACTCACACCATTTTTTATACATCATTTAAATTTTTGCACTTTTTCTGCTTCGTAAAAATCCGATATGCTCTTAAATATTACTGGTGATGAATTTCAAAATTTTCAGTTTGATTCATTTTCTTCTGGAGAACAGAGATAAAAGGCTAAAATGAGATAGTTTACTGTTGAATGCTTAAGGCAAGGAGCTTGTAGAGCACAAACTACTATCATATGACACCACACAACATGCAGTAGTAGAAAACACAGCTGCTTCCAACTTGTTCAAATTCTCTTTCTGTCATCCAAGAGCGACAGTAAGTTCTTTTGAAGAATCTTTCCCAGTCTATTGGCTGCAACTCAGCACAGAGGGGAAAAGGAGCTGGACACATGGACTTTGTGGACGCGTTAAGCATAAACCAGGTTTAAGTGTGGAACGTAGACCTGTAATGCCCGTTTTCCACTGACTCCACTTGGCCTAGCTCTACTTCATACCACCAATTTTAGAACGTTTCTATCACTGCTTTTTTTTGGTTCTGTTGCTGCCCTTTTTCAGTCATACTCGTCTCTAATCATACCTACTCCTTAGCAGGACAGAATAAAGGCTGTACTGGTACTTAAAAAGTAGTAATGGAAATGTTTGAAAGCTGGTGGGGTGAAGCAGAGCCAGGTGAGGTGCAGCTGATGGATCCTTAGCCTAACACTAAAAATGTAATACAAATTTGTAAAAGGTTTAAAAATCTTAAAAATCTAAGAAAAAAATAGCAAAAACAAAACAAACTCTAAGTTGATGGATGGTTCTTCTTGACATATATATTCCTTCTTTTTTTGCTTATATTGTCCAGCAGACATAATTAGCCAAAACCTAAAATAACATCAGATTCTGATTTTCAACACCAATTTCTTACTTTACCTTCCAAGCAGCATATTCTCCAGAGCCCAGAGTGGGTGAGTGCCCCAGGGTCCTTCTTGTCCTTGTTGTGGGGATCGTCCTGGGTGACGTTGGCTGTGCTGTTGCAGATGAGGGCACGGGAATACAGCCAGTAGTCCGTCCCTATGGCCACCGTCATCAGGCCGAAGGCAGCGAATGCCCCCACGGTGGTGAGAAGGATCTGGATCCCCTTCTCACACACCATGCCTTGAGGAGAAGTTAGGGAGAGGATGGAAAGAGTCGACATTCAAAGATGCAGCTAGGGAACAGACAAGCATGTTTTGAGCAGGAGAGGATTTACAGTCATAGACACTGCAGTTAAGCTGAAAAAGCAGTGGGTAGGGTGATAAGCGGGCTGCTAATATGAGAAGTGAGATGATGAGACAAGAAAGGACAAGAGATGGAGGCAGGTGTGGGAGGTGTGAGAGTGGACCATATGATGCGTCCTTGGAGGAGAGTTTAATGACTCTGCTGACTCTGCTTAACAAGACTGAATTGATGTGTAGCAGAGCAGATCACACACCCTCCCATGCTCTGTCTACTACATATTCATGACCAGGATGGTTCTCCACATCACAATCAGTAGAGCTTTACATGAATGCATGCACAAAAGATTAGTTATACTTGTCGTTATTACATAGATGTTTGTTATCTGGGGGTTATGTTTTAACTTCGGGGCATGCACTGGAACAGATAGCTGGCAGTACTGCAAACTATTCTGGTCAATGCAAGCCTGCTTTAATAAGTGCCCACCATTGTACCAGAAACATCTCTTACAATGAAATCGTTTTTATTTAGAAATACAAAAAGCAGCATGCAGACTGACCCCTACCTGACGGCGAGTTTCTATCCTTCGACTCAATTTTGAAATCTTTTTTTTCCTCGTCAGTGAAGAACTTGCTGCCCCCTCGATCCGGACAGCATCCATCGACTGTTTTCACCTGCTCCTTCTCTCCTTTTTTTGCTTGTTTTTCCTCTCTTTCCTCTCTCACTTTTACCCCAGTTGCTTTTTTTTCCTGTTTTCGTTCTTTGGCCAAGAAACTGAAGCTTGTGGGGGTTGTGGACAGTCACCCCGCTTTGTCCGTCCTCTGTTAGCAGAAAACTTGCAACAGAAAACCCATGGTAACTTCTCCTCTGTGTCTGCAGTTGCAAAACAAAAAGAACACAAAATATGAAGTTACTGCTACATTTTTCTAATATTAAGCATTATTCATAAACTAATTTGCCACTAACTCAAAATTATTTTTTCAGGTCAGGTATTTAATCAACCATATAAACTATGATATTTATACAAAATGGGTATGTTTTCCTTCCAACATCTCAAATAATTTAACTGTAATGACTCTAAAGTTCCAGAATTTCATAATTTATTTTTAAGATGTTTGATTTTTAAAATATATCTTTTATCTGAAAATAACTGTTTTTAAAATTATATATTCATGTTTAAAAGTTAACATGAAGCATTTAATTTTTTTTTTTATTCAAAGCAAAATTTGAAACACAACAACCGATATCTGTTATCTTAAGATTATAAGCCTACTCAGTCATAATAAGGATGTAACTTGTTAAATATATAAATCAAACCGTTTTTTTTTAATAAACAACACGTACAGACATGCATATGGATTATCATTATCAATTTTAATATATATTAGTGAGAACTTCAAGTATATAAACCAATGTAAACTTTAAAATGTCTCCATAATGTAATAAAGAATAACGATTTTGATACTGTTTTATCAAGACAGCAACATTTATTCCTAATAAGATGTAGAAATCATAAACGGGCATTTCAGAACAAGGGCACATGATAAGAACATCATTATTCTGCATTTTTTCAGCTGCTGAGTCTGGTTAAAGAATTAAAGAGGCTTTAAAAGAATGTGATATTAGCTAGTCCAATCTAGCCTTCAAGTGAAAGACATTCAAAACATATGCTAACTGAAAAGAAAAGTGCAAAATGCTGAAAGGAGACTCCAAAAAATAAACCAGATTCACAATAACATGCTGCCACAGATGTTGATGTAAAAGTGTATGCCTGCACAATCAGTCACAAACTGTACAATATTAGCTTTGATGGTAGGTGTGGAAGAAGAAAATGTTTACTCTCTAAGAAAAACATGATGTCCAGACTCAAGTTTCCCAAAGAGAACAAAGACAAAAACCAGGAATCATAATAGTGTTATTTCATACTAACAATCTTTGGAAAGATAATAGTCGAGTATTGAACTGTTTAGACATCACAACATAAAACATGTTTGGCTAAAAATAAATGCTGAAATCTAGTACAAAAACCTCATACCAACAACATGCATGGAGACAGAATAGTCATGTTTTGAGTTTTTTTTTTGTAGTAGAACCACAGAGCCTAGAACCTAGCCAACTCACTATCAAAGACTAAGTCATGAGTTCTGTAACAGAGGGTGTTTGAGAGTGTTATGATAAGATACTACAACACAATTAGGTTAATCCAGAAGTAGATGAGCAAATAAGGTAAAATGTAGGGAAGACAAAAACAAGATTGTTCTAGATCAAGTCATAACCTTTTTGATATAAGGGCAGCGCCTTTTTACGGCAGCAAGGCCTTGGATAATACGTCCCACTCCATGTATAACGTCTGTGTACTTTCATTCTGTGTGTTTTGTCTTCTTGGACAGGCTACACCTAAACTGAATATCCATTCGAAGAATAATACAATATAATTGAATAAATCTAAATAATCTAAACTGAATAATCAATGTTGCATCTTAATTTTGACAAAATAAAAATATAAATAAAAAGATACTGCATTAAACAGCTATGCATTTCTTGTGATGAACACAACTGATTTTGTAATCTTCACAAAACAGACTTCCTTTTTGTTGCATTTATATAACAACTAAACTGAATTTTTTAATGTCACCGTATAATAAACATAAATTCATATAATAATAAAGATCTATTCTTGAACTTGTATTGATTTTACAACTACTTCCTCTAAAGGATAACTTGTAGCAGGATTTTCTCTTTATTTATTTATTATGAAAAAACAAGAATCAGTCAAAATTGAATGTGAAGTATTAGTGTGGATGAATGGATGGATGGAAAATATCAGACCAGGTCATGGTCAAGCTTTCAGATGTTTCCTTCTGTTAATGACAATCCTTCATCATGCCCCTTTGTCCAATAAAACTGAGCTGTGACCACATTTGCAGTCTTGAGCATAGTGCCCTCAGCAAAAAACTAGTGTGTACTCTTAGGTGCAATTTTCCCTTCAGTGCTGATTAAATTCCTGATTACCACAAAGAGACATGGGACCAAACACCAATTAACCATTTTCCCAGAGTATTGAAAAGCTAAATGCTTGCAAGTTTTTTACAACAGGGAGAAGTGTCGTAATAATACTTTAAATCGAGTCGCAAAAGTATTTTCCAGTTTAAGCTTTTAGGTTCAATATTGCTGTACAACCACATTTGCACTCTGCCAAGATGGTAATTATAGCAAGGACACTGACAGGCTAAAGAGAGAGTGACTTTAGAGCATGTGCATAGCATCTAGCCTGAAAAGGGAGAAAGGACCAACCTGACGTTGTTACCATAGCAACCTTGAATTCAAAAGTTGGGATCAGTGCAGAGCAAAGTGTGTGTGTGTGTGGGGGGGGGGGGGGGACAGGCCAAAGAGAGAAAGAGAGTTAGGGAATGGCAGGGATGAGACATGGAAATGAAGCAGAAAAGGAAGTATTTCCTGTCACAAATAGTTATTGGCTCAGTTTTAAAGACGGACCAAGACGTCAAAGCTCTGTTAGAAGAAAAGCACGCTGCCACTCTAGCCCAGATGCTACCAAATACATACAAGTTATGTTATTTTAAACTAAAAAACCTCAGTTATTGCATATGCAAGACAAACAACAATTGTCATGCCTATCTTATCTCAAAAGATCCACCACTGAAATAAAGGATCAGAAGCAGCACAAAGTATTCAACAAACAGCATTAAGCAGACATAATGCAGTTCAGTCAAATCTGTTAATATTTAACGATGCAATATGCCACCGTGATCAAAATAGGTTACATCCTGTTTGCATTGTAAGACCCAAAGCAGAGCTGCCTCTGAGACAGAAGGAGAGCCAGTGTCTTTTGTGTTTTGTTAAGTGTATGTTGGTGTGTGAACATATCCTCCTCAGTGTATCTGAGGATGGGTCTACTCCAATCTTTTTGAATCCCACAAACATTTCCCTCAGTTCTCTACGTTAGATACTTAGCCTCATATCTCTGCATCCAGACTCCATATTATGTAAACTGTCACTGCAGCGTGACTTATTTATTATACACAGAGCACCCATATGTTTAAGCAATGACACAGAAGCTGTTTTGTGTTTTTTTTCTAGGTGTTTATACCCAATGAACATACTGACTCTCTCAGGAAAAAAAAACAAAATGGATTGTATCCCAGTCACTAGAACAGATATACCTTGTGTGTATTCGTATTTATCAAATGGCCTTAAGGATAACATACCATTTCATTCCACAGAGTAAAAGTCCTCTAAGCAGATCATAACTGTTGTTTAATTATCTGTAAATTATATTGGTCTTTAATAACAATAAGAATAAGAAAGAGCATGACATGAACATTGGTAACATACCAAGGAATCATGAAAGACCAACCAGGCAAAAGGAAAATTAGTTAACAATACCCCTGGTTAAAAAAACAGTTTAAGCCTGCAAACAATCAGCTTTTAGTGGCAGTAGGAACGGCTCACTGACCTACATCGTCTGACGTTAAACGGTAAGTGACACAGGTTAAAATCGCATTCAAACAGCTCAGCTATAAACGGCATACAGTTTGCATGCCAGACCTGCTTTGACCCGCTAATTTACGTGACACCCCTGAGTGCAACGTACGTGTGTCACAACATCACGCCGTCTAATATAAAAAGCCAGGAAAAACTCTGACTGCATTTGATAAGCAAGGCGCAGCACTGGCAAGAGAGATTTGGACGGGCAAAAGAGCAAAACAACAAAGTACACTGACTACGCCCTGGCTCCCTTCCATATTGCTCTCTATTGTTTACTCTCCTGATTTCTGTAACGCTGATGACATCATCAACACGTTTGAAAAAAAAAACACACATTAACTTGCTATTTTCAGTGGGAAAGCAGCCTATGTGAAAGGAAACAATGTCATATAATACTGTAACCTGGATAATAATGGGCAGCATATATCAGTTTTGTATTACAGTAACTGCATTTTCTCATTGGAATTACCAGCTTCTGACCTTCAGGATCTTTGAGTTTAATTGATTATTCCGACTTTGAAGAAATTTTGGAAACCTTACTTTGTTCTTAAGGAAAGCTGTTTCCCTGGCCAACAAAGCCAATTAAAACAGTAACGGATATCACAACTTTGGAAGGATGTTTCCTACAAATTGGTGCACAATAACTAATTTCACAAACTTAGCAGCTTTTTCTTATATTATCATGCCAGAGCTTCTTTGTGATAGCATAACACATTTTGCAAGAAAAGCAAGCGCTAAAATACCCAAATGTTGGTAACGCATCAAATAGACGATACGCGCAATTTAGAGGTGAGTGCACTTCTCCCAATACAGCTTAGGGCCCTTAGCAAACTTATCAAGCAAGTTTTGGTAACATTTTATTTTATATTTTATCATATGGAGAGCAAAAGTGTGATTGTTTTATTTGCTTGGTGAGATTCTTTCTTTTGGCCAGAGCACCAGGCACTTAGCTCCTGCAGTTCCAAAAGCCTAACAATAAATAACTTATAGCACTCAGCTCAAAATGTGGTTACACTGACTTAAAGTTAATGTGATCATTACTTTCTCAAGGGTCCTCCATGCTGTACCAAAGACCCAGATATGCTGGGATGAGAATGAATAATCACATTCTCGCCACAGACGTTTTGTGTACGATTGAAACAGCTGGGAAATACCCAATTAACTGAAAATTTACTATTTATTGAGGGGAGATAAATGGAAACTGTACTTTATTGCTAAACCTGTGGCCTGTTTGTAGTACATAAACCAGGTGTTGATGCAAACATGCATCAAAGAAATTAGACAGGTTTACACTTTAAAACTGAAAGTGGTTCAGAAATTTGCACCCATTCTTCTGGCTAAATGGAAAAAGTAAGTAAAAACAAAACTAAAATCTCTCTTGTTTTCATTTTGAAAACCTAACAAAATGCACAATTTTTGTTCAAATCATTTTGTCTGTCAAACCAAGGCCCTTATAGGTATAGTGGGCAATCTTTTTTTGGCTTACAGTTTCAGGGGTTTCATCTTATACGTAGTTGTCTCACATGCCAATCTTTGTGCACTGTTTGTTTCCTCTTGCTGCATATGAACAATTTTAGTGTTTTTCATGCATCCAAGGAGGTTCAGTTTCAGCCATTCATTGCAGCTCATTCGCTGTAGCTCTCCCCCACATATTTGGCTGGGCCTCACAAGAAGCAAACTGTCTTACAAGTTAATGAAAAGAAGAAGAAAGCCTAAGAAGAAAGAAATAAGTCCAGGGAATATTTAGGAAATTCTGTTATGTGATGGCAGAAAAAGGTTTTGCGGATGTGCAGGTATGTCAGAGTGACTTGGACGTTCCTTACGTACATTTCCAGAAAACCCGTCCACTATAACTTTAAGTTATTTATCTAATATCTGGTTCTTACATAGATAAAACCATCCAGACATTATACAATTACGAGAGCTGTGTGCTTATTCCATATTCTTCACTGTTTACTCATAAAAAAACAGCATGTGAGCTTTTATCTTGATCACATTTTTACGTCCACTCTTGCATTAGTTTTGTGTGGAATGCTTTATAAAGTTGTCCAGCTGTAGCTTAACGACACCCGATGCAAGCACATACAGTATGTTCTTAGAAAGAGAGTAGTACTGCTTTTTATGTGATCTTTCAAGTAACACGTCGTCGTTTGATACCAATGTATGTACCATCTACCACATCAGTACACAAACAGTTAAAAAGTCTTCTTTATTTCATAGTGTCTGTAATTTTATATATCAAACCTTTCAACTTTCAACTACAGTGGCGTCAGCTGCAGAAGTTTGCCCTGCTCATTGGTTCAAACCTCAGCTACAGCTTTCAATGGCACCTCACCCACATTGCCTACTGTGGTCAGAGGCCCCCGTTGGCGCCTGTGTACAGCTGCCTCGCTTCTGTCAGTGAGCCCCAAGGACAGCGGTTGAAGTACCTTGCCCAAGAACACAAATGACACTGAAGCTGGGGCTTGAACCAACAACCCTTTGATTAGTGTTAACATGAAAATGGTCTAGCAGCTAAGTGCAGTGAGTGCAGCAAAGACACTGTACAGCATTTTGGTAAATGTAAAACAATAAACTAAAACCTTAATAATTGTTCTTAAACATGTCATAGATCAGTTTCTAGCATTGTTCCTTTTCTAATAGTTTTCTTATCATAAAAGGTTTTTATGTTTGATAATATATACATATAGATCCAAGCAGGAAGGTGCTGCGCTGCCTGAATATCAACCCTGCACAATTTGTAAAAATATAGTCTTTTTGGAAAACTTAGTTGCATCAACTTCTGTCTTTATAATGAATGGGGAAAGGGGGAAGTGATGTGCACCACAAAGCAGTCTGAACTTTTGTAGTTGTTTTGTGGCAGGGTTACTGCCACCCTCCTCAAAGTTGCTGAGTGCAGTTAAAAGTGATGCATGACATAGGGTCATTCAACTAGTTGTAAGATGAAGTATAATCACAGAAGTTATGAAAAAGTGTTGGTTCAAGGGATTAACATTCATTTGACTCTGTAGGAAACATCAATAGTTTATCATTTAGGCCAGGCTGCTACCTATTTGTTCATACATTAACATGTCAGTTGATAAAGGCAATGTTGCTCCCAGTCATGTCTATGTGAATAATAGAAAAATCTAGCTCTCATTTTGCGCATTAATCCATTTTTTACAAAAGCCAAAAACAAACTTTTTTTCAAGTTTAAGGGATTTTTTTTCTATTTTTTTTGTTTCCATTAGGCTGTTCTGATGCGTTACTTCAATTTGCACATGAAAGCACTAAAGCTGATGGAAACGCACCTACTATGGCTATATCTCTGATAAAGATTGATTTTATCATGCTGGATGGTTGCAACTAAGAGTGAAACTGATGGTTTAACAACTTTTCATTTATTTGGTTTTAAATTATCTCAACAATTTGCAGTAATGGAACACCGAAATTTAATTTCAGAGTCAGTTGAACCTTTAATATAAAATCATTAAAACAGAAGCAAAACATTTTTGATTTCCAAAATCCCAGTATACGTGGATTATTTGGAACAAAACCACACCAGAAGCAACACACATACTTTGAAGATGTGAGAGGACTTGATTTTCCACAGAATCTAGTCCATTTTTAAATTTTAGATCTGTTTTTTAACATGCGTGGAAATAAATCTGCACCTCTTGGTCATAACATACCCATGTGGTAATGCTATAAGTATATGTATTAAATGCAGCTGAATGTGTTGATTTCACCTTGTGTTGGGAATAAGAGAAAGTGAGCAAAACTGCAATCTAAGGGGATTTTTAACTTGTCCCTCATATTGTGCACAACAAATCAGTAACCACAGATAAAGGAATTTGAGGCACACAGAACTCCTCTGAAATCACTGTAACTCCACTTCATTACACTTTGACCTTTAAATATGCTTATCCTCTTGAATAAAGGTAGCATTTTTTAATTTAGTTCCCAGCCGAAATAAATGACCCATAACATCATGTTTTGAAGGAGGAGAGTGTAAGAAGGTAGATTTGATAGAATGCTCCATATTGCATTCAGGGTGCTTAAGGTGATGCTTTTTATAGTACATCTGCTTCACCCAGAGTAGAACAAGTCAGCCAGAGGCCTATTAGTTACAGCAGGACAACTGCAGCACCAAACGCCAACAGCCAAGCTTTGGAAAGCAGCGACCGCAGAGCTTAACACAAAACCAGGCGCTCTCTTGTCAGAAAACTTCAGATGAAATTACATCTACCTGCATGACTCATTCCCAGCATGACAGAATATTTTTGTTTTTGGGTACTATAAACCAACCCAATGGGTTGTGGCTCTTATATCAGAGCAATAAATCACAGAAGAGACTTGTAGCAGCTTTATTAGCTATTCATTGCATAAATCAACCACCAAACTGCTTGTTAAATAAATGATCACAGCAGAACAAGTTTTTACACATATGTCAAAGACTGTGGTTCTTCTGTTGGCATAAAAAGTTGCATCAGACTGGCAAATACGAGAAAAGTTGAAGAAAAAGGTCTTATGTTGAAATATCACAGATCTTGTTTACAACTGGTTAGGAATGCAAAAAGTTTTAATGATTGCTTGACCAAACAGAAATAAATGTGCAAGGTCTACCTAAGATAAAAGTTTCTAAAAATATGAGCAGTGTATTCTATTCTGAGACAGCAGCAGAGGGAACATTTGCAACAACATAAATAAACATCACAATCACTCTGAGCAAAAGCGATTTCTCTCCTTAATCACATGAGGAAGCTATACACCTGAGCTCACTGTTGAAACGCTGCATTTATAATATTGCAACACCTGCATTCATGCCAGCAGAAACACTTGTGTGCAGGTGCACAGAACAGAATGTATAAGCAAGCAAACCTTTAGCATGCAAGTGCATACCCATCCTTAAACCCCCACAACTGTTAAAATGATAACAATGGAAATCTAAAATAGGTCATATTTAAAAGCTGCTTCAAAGAACCGAACACTAAGCCAGAGTGAAGAGTCCAGTAAGTTCCTCAGACTGCATGTAACCCAGCCTTTTGAAAGCAGTGGCAGGGACACCTTGGACTAAAAGGTTCTCAAAATAAAGTGTTTCAGAATGACCTGGTGCACATAAACCCATGGGCCTGTTCATAAAAACAGCAACCAGAGCAATCATGCACATGAAGTACCCTCACTGTTTGCTATCTGTTGCAAGATGGGGCATGAAATGGATAGATTTATGCAGCAGGAAAGTGTTTTTACACCGTATAGGGAAACAGTGTCAAAACTTTTTGAATTGACCAAAATAAAACTGAAATCCCATAAGGACTACAAAAATAAATATAATTTAATGGTGATTTTTTTTTCTCTGTCCAGCAAAACACTTAAAACACAATATTATACTTAAAATATAAAAAGTCTGATTATTGCTACAAGGGATCTTTAAATCATTGCATTAATATTACTTATAAAGTGTTCGGCGCATGATTGTTTTACAAGTACATGTAAAAATAAATAAATAAATTATACATATATATATATATATACGCAACTGGAGATAGGCACCAGCAACACTCCCGACCCCATTAGGGACAAGGGTGTAAAGAAAATGGATGGATGTATGGATGTATGCATGGAGACAGTCAGCCTACAGTTAAGTGAGGTGTAATGAAGGCACAGATTGGTTTGATACTGGCCAATGCAATTCATCCGCATTGTCAGGTCTGACTCCTCTCCACTTCCTCTTGACAATCCTTCATGGACTGTCCATGAGGTTCAGGTCAGTCATCAAGCACAGTAACACCACAGTGACTGAGGCATCTTGTGGTACCTTTGGCAGGGTGGACAGGTTCCAAGTCATGAGGAAAAATGATACATGCATCTCCATACAATTTTTCAGCATAAGGGTACATAAAGTGCTCTAAAATTTCCAGGTCGGTGCATCGACTCTGGACACACAGTGGTCCACAAAACAGCACATAACATGGCACCCAATAACATAACTGGCAGTGAAAACTTCCCACAAGATTTCAAGTAGCTTGAATGCTGCAACTCGTCCTCCAGACCCCGGGACCTTTATTTACCAATAGAAGACAAACTTTATATTCATTTGAAAAGAGTCTCATCTTCAGTCACATCCTTGTTAAATATGTCCAAAATAAAAATATATTTGCCTGACAATGTTCTTGAGCCTGAATGTTGTGTACCATATTTGATGTATATACTTGGATACAGTAATCTATAAAAAAAAAACAACAGTTTTACCTTCATTCTGGAGAGGTCACAGACTTGCCATGAACATCTATAATAAGCTGTCTCCCCTATGGTTGTGGATGCCATAACATGGTAAATAGAAATCATTTCTACATTAAAAATAGCTTTAAAAATTTT
Source organism: Jordanella pulchra (assembly GCA_034780135.1). Taxonomy (NCBI): domain Eukaryota; kingdom Metazoa; phylum Chordata; class Actinopteri; order Cyprinodontiformes; family Cyprinodontidae; genus Jordanella; species Jordanella pulchra. Next base: position 3,450 of record JAUZNJ010104900.1, on the reverse strand, counting down.
TGGTAATATAATATTCTAATTTTCAGTGACACAAGACTTTTAATTTACATCAACAATTAATCATAATCGAACATAAGAGCTTAACTTTTTGAAATGATTTTGGGGAAAAAAAATTTAACTTTATAACATTTTTTTTAATTGCACTTGTATAAATAGAAGGAATACAATTTAGGGTTTTAAAGTTTTTCCCCTATTTTATGGGCTAAATGAAAACACCATTACACTGAAAGAAAATTCTTTGTTTAGCAAAAGCAGCTGTCTTTTATAACTAAGAACATAAAATGAGAGTAAATAAATAAATAAAACATTAGTAAAACATCCATGCTAATCAAACAATCGTTAACTGGTTTGCGTCATAAAAAAATAATAATTTTGCCATTAAATATGTTCAAATATGTTCAAACCTATCTATCAATTGTCTCTCTTTGTCTGCCAAATATTTGTACTGTTTAAATCTTTGTCATATCTGCACAAAATAATTTTTAGGGGCACAAATGTGGTTAGCGCTTAGGACATCACTATGATTGGCGCCTAAGCGAAAATTCAAGCTGGGAGACGGAACACAGCTGATCCTCATCTTCCACTCACCCTGCCCCCGCTGCAGCCAATCAGGACGCTGCACCGCACCAGCGAATCATCGGTCAGAAATAAGTCCACTGGAAGTGAGTAAACATTTGTTAATAGGACATATTCTGTTCTTATTTTAAAGCATCTAAATTTAGACAAAAGACATGTGACAAAATGTTATGTCTCTTCAAGTTTGTTTTTTCGCTGTTTGTAGATGAGGGAATACCTCTATGGTAAAGAATTTTCTGTCCTTGGTATATCTGAAAACGGGTTGATTAAGGTTAAAAAGGAGGGTTTTAAACTAAGTTCATTGTTATTACATGCATTATGCAAGAAATATAATAGGAGTTTAAATACATACAAACTGGTGTGCAAGTTCTTAACAACTTTAATATGAGGCGGTCCTCTTTAGTTCTCCGTTATCAGCACTGTGGTGTAATTTTGCTCCTAACTGAGTAGGCTGTTTTCTTCAATAGCTTTACAAGGTTGTTAACTTTATGAGAATACCCAGAATCCTGGGAAATATCGGTTGAATGCTGAAATGCTTACTCGTCACTAAAGAGTGAGAAGTACAATAAAAGTATCTTGGTAATAAAAAGGATTGTTTCAGATGCATAATTATCATATAAATAAACTCAGAAATGTGAGATTTAAAGACAATTCTTTTTAGTTAATTTATAGAGCTTAAATTGGACAGTAGGTGAAGATGTCATTGTAATGCATGAAATATATAATCCAATTACTTTCATTCATACTGAGACAATCCAATCATATACATATATGATGCCTGATGCTGAAGTTATTTTAAAGCTAACAAAAATCCATTATATTTTGTGTTCCAATATTTCTGTTGAAAGAGTCCATTTTTGTCTCCAATTTTTTTAATTAAAACAATTATGGTCTTATTTTTCAAATCCCTAATGCATTTAATTCATGCCAATGTTTAGTTCAACAACAAACTAGTTCTAAAAATAAGGAATGTATTTCAAAGGCATTACTACACATGGATCTCCTCAGATTAGCAAGCTGACAATGAAAAACATTGGAGGCAGTAGCCATGAGGGTTTTATCCAAGCCTTGAAAGCAACAATAAACAAAATCGTTAGTGTTTCTGAATTCCCTTCAGCAAAGTCTGTGAGTTATAACCTCTCCAGACTCTCATGGGTTCGCCTCGAGGCATACTCTGGATGATGTCAATTGGAAAGTCTCCAGAAGGCATCTTTAGCTTCTTTTTACCAACCCACCTCAACTGACCTCTTTCATTGCAAAATTTCAAGAAATATTCACAAAACTCTAGGTTTGCACCATGACTGGACATGACTTGTATTTTGGATAAAATTGTAATTATAGTACAGTGCAAAGAATATGGTATAGCAAAAACATGCAGTCAAATTCAGTAAATTTGAGTACTGGTTTTGATGAAGCATGCATGTCAGATTAAAAATGTTGTTTAACAATCTTTCAACAGATTTTTCTTTAACCCAGTGAGTGTACATTTCTGTGTTCAAAATATACGGTCATTTTGAAAACGTTTTAAGAGGAACATTTTTTTTCCCCTTTTTGCTTCTTTGATAAATGACAAATGACACGAATGGGATATGTTTGCTATAGGTTTGCACACTTGCAGTTAGTGTAGCATGTAGTCATACCTAACAACATTGTTTAGGGGACAGTATGTAATTAGTAACTATAGTGAACTGTAATAAAAACTACTTGACTTGGCTTCCTCATCTGTTGCCTATTGTTTTTTCAATTTTATTTAGAAATTACTTGTAACACCTGGATTTTACCTATATTTGGACTAGACACAATATTCCAATAAGACCTGTAATCTTCACAGCTTTTTTAACAGCTCTATCAAGACTTCATGGAAGAGCGAAATCATGGGATTATTTTCCACTGTTTTCCACCGCTGATGATACTCAGCAATATTTTTATAAAAATACTGATTAAAATAACCCATACCTTGACTACAGGCATTTCTTGAAGACATCAATACCTGGATGCGTCTAAACTTTCTGCTTTTGAATGCAGAAAAAAACAAACGTTATCTTTGAAAAAGAAGCTGGTTGGTCACTTTATTTGGATAGGATTAATTTTTTATAATTATAAAGTAAAAAAAAAAATGTTGTTATTTTTGATCAAAAATCATAATAGAAATCACATATCAAACAGGTTTCTATCATTTTCCTCTCATATCTCTGGAATGTAAATATTAGAAATATCTTGTCAAGCAGTGATGCTGAGAATCAATTCCATGCAATTGTTACTTCAAGGTTGAAGTGTTGTAAATGTTTACTATCAGGAAGTCCATAAACTGTAGTTAAAAGCCTACAACTGGTCCCAAATGCAGCAGCCAGAGTTCTGATAAATATTAAAAACAGAGATATTTCTCCTATCTTAGCTTTTCTTCATTGGCTTCTGGTTAAATCTAGAATAGAATATAAAATCCTCCTCATCACTTATAAGACCTTATATAGCCAAGTTCCATCATAATATCAGAGATCTGATTGGTTTACTAGTTGTTCCTAGAATTTCCAAAAGTAGAATGGGAGGCAGATCTTTTAGTTATCAGACTCCTCTCTTGTGGAACCAACAACCAGTGTTAGTCCTCGAGGCAGACACCCTGTATACTGTTATGATTATGCTCAAAACCTTCCTCTTTGATAATGCTAATAGTTAAATTGGTTCAGGTTATCCTGAGCCAACTCATTTAGAATTATGCTGCTATAGGCTTGGACTGTTGAAGGACATAGGGGCCACTTTACATCATTCTGCGTTATTCTATCTTTATTCTCCCATTCTGCAGTATTTTTTTGTTCAACCCCTAGTTGGGGCCTGCCATAAGCAATGCAAGGAGAGCAGTGAGTGACCTGCGAAGCA
>JAUZNJ010104889.1:6151-20743 GCA_034780135.1 Jordanella pulchra | reverse complement strand
TCGGCTCTACTCTACTCTCCTCTACTCTACTCTACTCTACTCTCCTCTCCTCTACTCTACTCTACTCTACTTTAGACCTTACTCTAGTCTACTCTACTCTACTCTACTCTAGACCTTACTCTACTGTACTCTACTGTACTCTACTCTACTGTACTCTACTCTACTGTACTCTACTCTAGACCTTACTGTACTCTACTCTACTCTAGACCTTACTCTACTCTACTCTGCTCTACTCTACTCTACTCTACTCTACTCTAGACCTTACTCTGCTCTGCTCTGCTCTACTCTACTCTACTCTACTCTAGACCTTACTCTACTCTACTCTACTCTAGACCTTACTCTACTCTACTCTACTCTGCTCTACTCTACTCTACTCTACTCTACTATACTATACTCTACTCTAGACCTTACTCTACTCTACTCTACTCTACTCTAGACCTTACTCTTCTGTACTCTACTGTACTCTACTCTACTCTACTCTGCTCTACTCTACTCTACTCTGCTCTGCTCTGCTCTGCTCTACTCTACTCTGCTCTACTCTGCTCTACTCTACTCATGTTCTAGTTCCTGCCTAGAGTCCAAAATATGCATGGTTCATTCATTAGATTCCCTTTAAGACCAGCATACACTGTGCCATTGTGAAAAATTGTCATACTGGCTTTAGAAGTGTTAGACTTTGTGAACTTGGTTTTAATGAACTGATTCCTGATATAAGAATCGATAACTTGTTGTTTCACTGATACAACCTTACAACCGCTGATTTTATTTTTTAAATACAAGATCTTGGCTTCAATTTTTTCATTAAGTTTTTCCACCTCTGATGGAAGATGCATTTCTTTTTAAACTTACAAGTTGAAAAGTAAATCTGCTAAAATGTCTTCATGTAAATTGGAAAGTCCACAGTTTCTCACCATTTCTGACCTTAAAAGCCAAGATGGCACCTGACCATTGGATCAGCAGGGAAAGAAAACATGTTTTTGGTCACTTTTGACTTGAAAACTAAAAATGTATTTTACAGAATACAGTAGAAACTTTGCATTATTTAGATAAAAGCTGCAGAGATTTTCTCACATGCAGCTTCATCCCTTTTCTTAAAAGGTTGAATGATCATCTGTCAGTATAAACTGGACCATTTTATAAGTAAGGAGACAGAGGCCTGAAGCTAAGTATGGAAGCTGTCCCTCAGAGTGACTGGTCACATTCCTGACTCTCAGCACTCAGTGGTTCACCTCCCATCCTTCCTCATTCATCTCAGGCCTTCTGGCAGAGACACCGGTTGACCCTTCAAGAGTCGGGCCTCTGACTTGCACTGTCATCACTTATCCTGGCTGAGTTAAGACTCACACACCAGCACTGGCTGCAGGCCTTAGAGCTGTTCAGACACTTACAGTCAGGTTCATAAATATTTAGAAAGAGACAACTTTTTTTTCCTTGCTTTGGTTTTGTACATCACCACATGAATTTTAAATAAAACAACTCAGAGGCCACTGAAGTACAGCCTTTCAGTGGCGTTAAATCAGGTTGGTTTCCTCCTTCTTACAGCTCTTCCAGGCCTTCACTGCAGATCTTTCAACTGCTGAGTATCACCTGAAAGGAAAGCTAATTTGTAAAAAAAGTAGATTGTGTTTTGAAAAAGACCTGTTGAAAAAGATAAAATTTAAAAATCTGCAAAAACTGTAGAAAATAAATAAAGAAAATCAAACAAAATAAAGTCTCATAAAACAGCAGTTACTCTCAAAATCTCTTTTTTAATAGAACATTTTCCAGAGTTTCGTTTTTTGGATTGTGGTTTTTAAATTTCAATTCACAAAATGCGTTTTTTCCGTAACATGTTATAATGAAAACACGCAGAAATAAGGGAACAACATTCACTCCGTGCTAAGCATCCCTCCTCTTTTTGAACAGATTATTAATGATCAGTGCTTTTCATCATCAGTCTCACCAGGTTAACTCCTCCATCAGGAAGATCCCAACCGGGGGTAATAACTAGTTACATTTACTCAGTTATATTTACTTGAATAACTAATAAAAATACTATGAGGAGGATCTTTACAGCATTGTACTTTTTACTTGAGTAAAAATCTGTTAAAGTATCACTACACTTACTTGAGTAAAATGTCTGGTTACTCCATCCATTGCGAGTAACTTCACATGCTTGTTATATATGCAACATTGAGAGACACACAATTTTCTTTTTTTTTGTCTGCACTTGTGGGTTAAAAGTTATTTTCCATTTGCTGAGTCTGCCGTGTCATTTGGGAATTGAGCGAAAATACAGCAAACAGTTTACTGTAATTTAACCTGTTCTTACATCTCATAACTATTGATATTATAAGTTTTATGACTCAAAAAAGATCAGATCAGTTGTTATGATCATGGTTATTTAGTAGATCAGTTACTCAGTACTTTTTTACCCTTAAGTATATTTTTAAAAGGATACTTTTTCTTTTTACCTGAGTAAAAATCTAATAAAATAGTGCTAATCTTACTTAAGTACTATTTTTGGGTGCTCTTCCCACAACAACACACTGAATATGAGTCCATTTGCAGGTAATAACACCTACAAACATGCATTAAAAAAGAGCGTCCATTTTAGCAAACATGCACGGTTTCTTTTATTTCCACTGCAGGAGGAAGAATCCAGAGAGGAAGATGCAAACCTCAACAGAAAGGAGCTGGAATTAAAGCTAAGAATTATTATTTCTGTGAAGAAAAGCTACTTGGTTAAAAATGACATCAAAAAATGTTCATTGCAACAATAAACATTGAAGTAACTTTCTATTACCTTTTAGATACGCATGGCTGCAGGCATGAAGAAAACCATTTGAAAGTCATTCAGAGGTACGAACAAACAACCTGATTATCTTCTGAGCAGACTTGAGAACCTTATGGAGTTTAAAACAACTGTCTGTATCATTCTGTGCTGCTGTTTAGAAGTTAAAGGATTACACACCAAATCCCACAGGTAATAATATTTACAGGACCCCATTTTCCCATCATTTTTAATGATTACCACCACGTAACCATAACAAGCATCCGAGCCAGGCTGGGATTCTGATCAAAATGAAACCAGAACCAAAACCTCAGCGTTTAGTTTCCTAAACGAGGAGCCTGTCGAGGCACACATGGTGAACAGATTTGAGGTGAAAACAGTTGGTGGGGAGTATTCACTGAAAGACTAACTGCATCAGCTTCATGTATCAGCTCTACAGTCGGCTGTAAAAACCTGGAGCTCAGTCCAGCCTAATGAAGACTGCTCTCTATTCTTAGCAAACTGACGAGTCGGTGAACTGAGGCTTTCATTTATTCAAAGAGCAACAGAACGGCTCGAGGAGTTCATGATTTTACTTCAGCTGATAGTCCAACTGAGCTCTCCTTGGCGGTGACATCACTGCCAGTATAGATGACTTGAGGCTGGCCAGACGGCCCTCAGGAGGAAGCTTTGCACTGTTGCGTCATGCAGCCTTTTGAGATGCATGATGGAAGCTGTGCTTCCTCCTCCTTGGTTGACATTAGTCCTGAACATTAATGCATCCCTGAATCCTCCTTCCTTTGTGCACATCCAGGTTTAAATAATGCAGCCTCCACTCAGCTGTGATCCTGCCCTGCAGACGTGTCTCAGTCTGTACATGAAAGGCCATTACATAACCTTACTCTGACTCCTGGTTCACAGAAGTTCATCTAGCATCAGTGGGTTCAAAGGTTAATTTGTTTTATAAGTGCAGGATTTGCAGGATACGAGTGTTTTATGTGAAGCATTAAATCCATTAATAAACTTATGTTTTAACAGATTTGAGGACTTGTTTTTACCTGGAGTTCATTGAAATATAGAGAAACTTTCCGTTCCTTTTATCAAGGCGTGAACAAAAACTTCTTTACTGGGATTTTAAAGACCAACCTAAAGAACCTTATAATTATGAAGTAAAAGAAAAGGACTCTGACTCTTTTTCTGAAATATAAATACAATTTTTGAATGGCTGCTGTAATTGGTCCTTAACCTAATATTCCTAAATAAAAAAGGTCCTCTGGTCAGATGAAACCAAAAGCTTACAGAGATAACTTAAAATGTTTTCTATATAGAAGCATGAAAAAAGAAATAAAATGTTGAAAAACTTCCTAACCAAGAGTTATTTTCTAGATTTTATTTTTTCTATGGATTTTTTTCAATGGATTTTTTTCCTCTTTTTCATATTTTATGTTTACCCTTTTTTCTAAACATGTTTTTTCTCTTCTTTTTTGACAGATTTTAGAGATTTCTTCCTTTTAAACTGCCTTCAACAGATCACATTTTCTTTACCTCAAGCCCAATAAAAACATTTTAAAAAAGAATGAAATGTAAAAGTTAGTCCAAAACAAGAGACATTTTAAAAATTGGGTTTTAATTTTTAAAATCTGTCCAACGACGATTGAAAAAAAATTAAGATGGAAAAAGTTAAATATGAAAAAAAACAACATTTAATCATATTTAAAAAAAATCTGAGAACCAGCAAAGTTACTCTTGAAACTTTGTTTGGTTTAAGACATTTTTCAAAGTTTTCTCTCTTTTTTTTTGCGTCTGACAATAAAGGAATGAAATTGACCCCATAGTGGACAAACTAAAACTGGATATAATTGAGGAAGCCTCGTCGCCATGGTGACAGTTGGAGCCCAGATGGTCTGATTTGATGGAAAGATTGACTGGGATCAAACACAGCAAGGGATCCTAAAATCCAGTTAGAGGCTCCAAAACAGCGAGGATTGGGTGAAGCTTCACCTTCTAGCAGCTCAGCCAACCTAAACGTACAGACAGAGATCGAAGTGGTTCAGATAAAAGATAATCATGGGTTGGAATGGCCCAGTCAAAGTCCAGACTAAAACTCCTCTCTGGTACGACTGTTTTATTACAGCTGCTTTCCGTCTAACTATGCTGAGTTTTCTTTGTACAAGAGAACGAACCAAAGATTCAGTTGCTGTGAAATGATGAAAAAAAAAAAAACACATAAAAAATAAAATATTAAAACAACTTGCATTTCCTTTTAGCAGATATCCAAGGGTTGAGTTAAGGAAAACAAGTTTCAGGATTTAGTTCTAGTAAAGAAAATCATTTTCCTTTTACTTTATAATAGTTGTGAATTACTTCATGTTGGTCTGTCTCATAAAATCCCAATAAAACACTGAAGTTTGACATAAAAGCTAAAGGTAGGAAAATCAAGCACCGTGACCACTAATTCAGTTCAATGCAGTTTATTTATCACAACACATTTAATCTCAAATCATCAAATTAGGCCCATATGTGTTGAATTAGTAAACTTTATGATTTTAAACTAGAGCAAATAAAAATGAATCAGCACATCTTTTATTTACAATACATTTCTAGATCATTTTTTTGTGCTCATTCCATGTATGTTTTTATCTATATTCTGGGATCATTTATGTTGGTGGTTAATTTGGATTCTTTTTGTTGTTGTTTTGTCAGATATTGAGCAAAAAGTCAAATAATCCTGCAAAAGAAAGACATGCTTTTTTCCTAAGAAGAAGAAACATTTGTCAGTAGTGAAATTCCAAAGCTTTAAAAGGCTGGGAGCCATTTTATGTTCAGTTTGTTAATTAAAAGAGAGTAAAATACTTGTAGTGCATTTTAAAATATTATCAAGGAACAGATTTTATTAAAGAAAACATCTTCATTCTCAATAAAACTATGACAAAGATGTTTAATTCATAAACATAACATTTATTCATAACTGTTAATCGCAGGTATGTCTCCCAGTCTATTTCACTTTACCTGTTTTAATCTTTGGTACCATACCACAGCAACGCTGCTGAAAGCCATCACTCCTCACCAACACATTTTGCTACAGCACATAAAACCACAATGTTTTCTCTTTTCTGGTTCCTCGGCAGCAGAGACAATAAGGCATTTCTGTGCAACAATCCAGCCCAAGGCCAAGCAGTTCTCTGAGATATTAAAGCAGAGTGACAGATCTAATTATCACCTCCCCACTTCTTCTGCCCCCAACTCTGATGAAGAGCACTGCATTACAGCAGACGTCCCCTGCCCTCCAACTAACTTTGCTAATAACTAAGAGTGTAGTTATCTGGAAACCTGCTGGGGGCATGGCTCAGAATAGGTGGAAGGAGATTTGCAATAAGGCTGGATTTATGAAAGTGGGAGACCATCATTATTCCAGAGCTGCTGCAGAGACTCCTTCGATGCCCCCTACCTGCCACTGCTCACCTTTACTTTCCAAGATTCTCATTGCTCTTGACATAAAGATCCAAAGTTCCTTTTTCATCAAAATTTAAGACGATGTCACACAGGGTTTTTTTCTTTCTCTTCCTTTTCTTTTCATTCTCTGTTACTCATATTGCATATGGCTCCAGATGGGGCTCCAGAGGCATGGCTGAATAGAGGGTTTTGTTTGCACATGCTTGCCAGACAATACCAACTGCAGGAGACCGACTCTGTCGACCTCTCTGCCACTTGGCATCTGCTGACAGATTCTCTTTCACTCCCGTACAAAACGGTCAGAAAGAGGCAGCAGGCCCCACTTTGTTGGCAGGATCCTGGGATGTTTTTTTTTTTTTGTTTAATGATTTACATACGTGGATAGCAACAATCCTGTAACTGAACTCCAGCGGTTTGGGGAGTTTTCTATTTGTGTTTATCAACCTTTTTAAATAAATACTTGTTGAATACATCCATTCATACACACACACACACACACACACACAGACACACACATATATATATATATATATATATATACAATATATTGTATTATCCTATTTTATTTTTTCAGATTTTATACTTTTATTTTTTTAATAAAAAAAATACATTTGAAAATATAATATCTGTAAAAAAGGCTATGAAAAAAAGAAAATATAAAAAATGTAAAAAAAACTTTTAAAAAGTTGAATAAAGTTCTTATTTGAAAATGTGAAAAAAATAATAAAAAAAATCAAATAACTAAAACTTAGAAATGAACAAAGTTAAGTTTTAAAATGTCTTTCAAAGTTTGATTTCTGGATTACATTTTTTTTTTTATTATTTTAATTTATAAATTGTGTTTTTTCAGAGCTCCATTTACAAAACAAATTTCCTTGCACCAATAATGGAACAAAATACTCCATATGCTACTATCTAACACTTCTGTTCTTCTTTGTAAAATTACATTCTCTTGAATTAAGAGCAAAAGCATAGATGGTAAAGCAATAGACTGAATGTCTCCTGCTACTAAGTGTAAATCTAGACTAACTGTCATGCTTATGAAAATGTTTTTCATTAACAAAGTTTTAATGTGGTATAATGGGTAAAAGCAAAGAGACCTCTGGTGGAAAGTATTCACAAAAGGAAGCGCAGTTCTTCGAGCTGATAAAACACCAAGTGGCCCCTGCCTCCCATGTTGAGCTTTCAGCTAATCACAGCAGCGCCAGCAGCAAGATTCTTGATTTATTTCACAACTAGAGTTAATAATAAATTAAATTCAATCAGGAGGAAGGCACAAACATCTTTCACAGCCACAAAGGCACAAATCACATCATTTTTCTCATGAATGTAAAACCAGTGCAGCCATGTTAATTTCGGTCCAACCTGCCCCTTATGGTTGACGTCACACACGTCACTGCATTTCAAATGGTTCCAAACATTTCTGTATTTGGGTTTAATGCATCTGTTGACTTTTGACAGGATGTATTTACAGGAGTTTGTCTCGCAAAAATTGATCCTGCTTTAAAAAAATGCTTAATATGCAGTCCAGAGACTTTTATTTATTTATTTCTTTATAAATTGGTGCTGTATGAACTGAATTGAACTGAATTTGGATAGTATATCGTATTACCTCACAGGACCAAAAGAGCTATACAGAATATAACAAAGGTAAGTAAGTTCATGTAACCCCCATTGTTGATTATAAATGGGACATTTATTTCCATACCAATTCTTTGTGACTATTGTTCTCTGGTTCCCTAATATCACTTTATCAAGCCTTTACTAATGATACAAAAGTCTGATTTGGGCTTCAACACTGGCTTGGGGATGACTCACAGTCCTTCCCATATGAGCAAGAGGATGTAGCTGATGAGGAGAATGTATCTGCATATATTTTAAGGTGTCAGTAATACCTTAGAAAAGTCACTATTCTTAGAAACATCAGCCATGAAAAGCCACTGCTGTGATAGGACCTGTAGGATACTGCAGAGCAGTATCCTGAAAGGATCAAGTCTGGATTAATGCTTATTTTTATCGCCTCCATTTACCATTAACTTGAATGAACTTGCTATGAATTTCTGTCAAAGTCTTTGATGTATTGACCTCATTAGGTTCAATGTGTTTTTCAGGTGACTGGAAATCAGCAGCACAGCTGTCATTGGTAACCAGTGATGGGAACTTGTTACTCATCACCAGGACTGGTGGTTTCCCCTGCATCAAGTCATTTTGTGAAGCTGACCTCACACTGGCATAGTTGATGCAAATATTCATGTGATCATCAGTGTCTGTAGGGCCAAGTTTATTCAGAACATGCATAAAACTTTATGAAGACAGTTATGATGTTGACGTTTTTGTACCAACGTGGTGCACTCTTTCATTCTACCACCACAAAGTGACTAAAACCATGTGTCCAAGAAACATTTTATGAGCAAAAGTCATTGTTTCCTGTTGCTCAGCCTCTCTTACAGGCAGGACTACATGTGGTTGTAATTCCTCCCGGAGCAGATCTCGGAGACTTTTAAACTGCGATTCCGATCATCATGAGTGTTTATTGTTCGTTACATTAGATTTATCTGGGGCAGCTGTTGCGTGGGAAAACAAATGAACCAGTTTGCATGGATTTTTGGTGCCATCAATCAACGGCCCTGCAGCTTGAGTGGTTTATTAGGCACAGCCTGTGGGTACGGTGAATCCTTTTTAGCTCTCATTGGCTCCCGTCACGTTTGGCAAAAGAATACCTTTGGACACAAAGACTGATTGCTGGAGGTTTCTTTTATGCATTTCTGCGGCTCTCACCTCTCATTCCTCTCATTTATCACACTTACAATCTGTGCTGGTCTGCGTTTTTATGTTGTGTTTAGATCTCAAGGACCTGAAATGAGATGAAAGGAAACTAAAATTCTTTACAGCTTGGTTCCAAACAACAGACACAAAACAGATAAAAATCACCTTAAACTGCTGCTTTATGTATGCTTTCCAAAACATTTTTTTTTATTGGACACGGGATAGGCCACCAAAGATTTTGGCTGCAGTTAATCTATTTTTTTATTTGGAAGTATAATAGAGATAAGCAGATTGGTGTTTTAAGGGGATGGCTTGTTTAAGGGGAATTTTTTTTCTTCAGTGCTCTGAGTGGTGTATCAGTTTTTCACCATTAAAATCCAAACAGACATGAAAATGTGTGAGATTTTCTGATGTGCAAAAGAAAAATGGAGGATTTAGTAGGGGTCAAAAATTTTAATGCAAAATTCAAAGTTGAAGTGAAGAGCATGACTTTCCTAAAGTATTTCAAGAGCCACCTGTGGAGCTAGTTCACCATTACTTCTTCTAAAACTGAAAGTCTATTTTATGTTCCTTTTGTTTGTCAGCTTCTTTCTTGAACCACCAGCAGGCCTTAGCAGAAGGGTGCACACAGAACCTGGTTCTGCTAAAGGTTTTTTTTCTGTTTAAAGGGATTTTTTCCTCTCCACTGTCACCACATGCACGATGGGTCTGAGGAATTGCTGAAGAGTCAAAGAAAAAAATGCAAGCAAATGTCTCCTCTCACTACATACTCATCCAGGAGGAGTGAATCCTGCAGTCAATGACTGGATGCAAGCAGCTGGTTTTCATTAGACAGAAAACTTTTAACAAATTTTGATCAATGATCAGACTGTATTCTCACTGTAAAGTGCCTTGACATGGCATGTGTTATGAATTGGTGCTATAGAGTTAAACTTAACTGTATTGCATGATCTCATATTTCACAGGAAATCAGACCAGAAAATGCAAAATCAGTGCATCTGTGGATTAAAGATTCAAAGACATGCAGTGGTCAGTCAAAGTTCAAGTTCTAACTGAACCAAAGCCTCATCCTGACCAACCAGCGATGAGGAAAACATGACAAAAACAATATGATGGAAATATTTCACAATATTACTGCAAAAATGACTCTAAAAATGAAAACAAACTAAATATTTCTGAATAAAGCTACAAATCCCACTAAGACCAAGACTTGCCCAACACTGAAACTTCATAGCAAGAAGTTGTTTTTATACAGCATCACTATAAATAAACGGGGTATTTCAAGGACAATCATAAGACACAAAATCTATTATCTTGTTTCCATTTCCTCCGCTGATTTCCTGCAGCACTTCCAGGAAAGAAGATGAGTTGGTGATGACAGTAGTGCTAATGAGCAGGAAAACATTTAGAAAATGTCTGAAAAGATGATGAAATACATTCCCCAAAAAAGAAAAAAATGACATGACAACTAAGAATCCTGTTGGCCGATATCTTTTTATTCATCCTTTTAGAAAAAAATAGGGAAGAGAAAAACTATGGATCTACACCTAACATTTAAGGAAACAAATGGGAAAAGGAATTCAATCTGGATAGACTCACACAAAAAAAGATAGCAGATAAATGATTTAATGATACAAGTCTTTGGCGCTCGGACCCGGCAGAACACTTAGGAGCTGAGGATCACCAGGGGTAGGTGATCGGATCTGGCGAAGCTCTGGGTAGTCTTCCCCCGTGCTGGCAGAGTGCAGCTTTGAAGGGAAGGGACGAAGAGCTGGTAGTGTGTCCATCAAGATGGAGGAGGAGGTGGGTCGAGCGCAGGCAGATGAGCAGGAAGATCTGCAGTGTCTTTGGCTTTATGAATGGACCCGAAGAACGATGATTGGTTGGTGCGGAGCAGCGTGCTGGTCCTGATTGGCCGCGGCGGCAACATAGCGAGTGGACGATGAGGATCATCTGTGCTCCGTCTCCCAGCTTGAATTTTCGCCTAGGCTCCATATTAGCTTAGAAGGTGTTCTTAAACAGTTGTTCTCTGCTCTCTGCTAAAGCTTTTAAAAAGCGCCGTTTTCATGCATCAGATTTTAGCATCGAACATTTTTAGAGGCATAGTTATGAGTAAAATCCTGATAAATAGCTGACTTTCTGCTACTAAAGCTGTGGTTCAGGGACTGTTTTGGATGTACAGCTTCAATTGGTTGAGAAAAGAGGAACAACAGCCTTTTGAGGATGGAAATATATTATGAGTTGGAGCAGTTTTCTAAAGAGAATTGATTTTAAAATCGATGTGTACTTGTGAATCACCTGAACCCTGTGGTACTCACTCCATAAGTGCCTAGAGTTGAAAGATACATTTTTTTTAACATAAACAGGAATCTATCTGAAAAAGAAGGTTTAAACCAGCCTATGCAGTTATTGTGATCAGTTGCATCAAAAACCGCACTGAGATTTAACACTACAAGTTTAGACACAAGTCTATTATCTGTGGCCATAAAAATATTATTAGCAAATATGATGTCATGATGAGCTCCAAAGCCTGACTTAAGCCCTTCAAACTGGTCATTACGGTATAACTTTATATGCTCATGTAGCAAATACTTCCTCAATAATTTTAGAAAAGAAAGAAGACTAGATGTAGGTCTATAATTTATTAAATCATCGTGATCAGGTATAGAGTCACACCCTGATATTTTACTTATACAGTCCTATTTTGATTAAAAAAAGCTAGTCTACACTGCCTATCTAGTCAACAGTTGATACTTATGACACAAAACTACACAAAAAGTCACATTTTTCGATTTTAATTTTGCTTCACGTACTTTGCTGCAGTGCTCTCACTTTGCTGTATTTGCCAAAAAGTGTCTTTCACCTCGGTAGAAACGCATTCTTCGCCTTGCAACTCTCCTAAACTACCCTATACAAAGGGATAACATGTAAATTGTGTACACAGTGCATGAAATTCCCACTAGGCAATAACACAACTTTACTGATATCATTACGCAACAAAACGTAAATGGAGGACGTTAGTCACATCTGGGACTGCAGCCTTCTGAAAAAGAACAGCAAAACCAAATAAGGGGCACAAGTGTTCACACAAATAAAGTAAATAGCTGAATCTCCCCATTATAAATTACAAAGTATACAAAGGTGTGTACATTAAAGAGTTTCACACATAGTATATATAAAGAAAATGCATTTCTATTCACTCTGTAAGGTGGGCTGTACTTATACATCCTGTCATGCAAAGGATTGTGGGTATCTGAATAGCTCCTAAGCAGTAAATCAGAACATCGGGAGGTACCTGTGCTAAAAGAACTATAATAGGATCCATCCTATAATAGGAAGCATCCTGCTTCCTTTTCCTACTATCTTGCTTACTTCCAGCACTATTGGGATAGCACTTATCATGACCATTGCTTCATACTTGCTTGTCCTACCAGTTGGAACAACTAAGACTGAAGCACTGCTTTCACTGTTTCCTCTTTTACTTCTTCTACAGTTTTATGATGGTTGTCAAGCAACTTTTGGTAGATTATTGCCACCAAATGAAATATCCACTTGCTGTTGAATCCTCTCTGTTTGGTATCTTTGATTACACCAAATATATAAATGCCGAAAACAGCAGATGTGAGTTTTAGAATTTCTAAGTAATAACTTTAGTTTAGTACAGTTGTTCTTTTTCTTTTCTTTTTTTTTAGGACAAACATGAATTGTTTTTCATTTTTTAATACTGCTGGCTTCAAAACACTTTTCATTTGACATTTAATCTTTCTCACATCTCCTTTTATACTACATCTCCATTTCTCTCACGTGACGGTGCTCAAGCCACACTGCTAGCGGCAGATGGTGAAGGATGGATGAAAACTCACCCAATATGTAATCCCTTCCTCACATGGCCCGAAGCACATTGATGAGCTTATCCCATCGGGGAGTGAACAGCATCCCTGCACATCAGCAAAGCTGTGCAGAACTGCCTCTGTGGGATTGTGAAATTATTCAAAAGCAAGTTTTTGAGTTCAATGTTAAACTTTAAATATCATACTAATGCTATAAGTTATCTTTTAAGTTTTGATAGATAAGATGTTCGGTACGTTTGGGAAATTTATTGAGGAGATTCTTTATCAACATCAGAACAACAGATAACAGATGTTCTTTGAGGATTTAGCAACTGAAATTTAAAAAGGTATATTTACCTTTTCCAAAAGAGCAAGTAGCATTATATGCTTTTACTTTCAATGGGGAGGGTTTGGTTTTATGGCACATTCCTGAGAACGACCACCTCTTCAACAGGAGGAAGCTAAAAAAAAAAATATCATCAAATTATTCCTTAGTGTCATTAAAGATTCATGTTCTTGTATCATAACTTAAATGTATTTTGTGTAAGTCTATACTGCTACACTTCTGTAGTTCTTCTTTTGATATGTTTGTTCAATAAATTTGTGTCCTTGTGTTGTCTCGGCCATGAAGGTGTTGTTAAAATGAACGAAACCTTTGTGTACACAAACTGAATCAAATCATGATTATTAACTGATTCGTTACTTTTTGATTTTAGTGAAAACAGGAGCAACCCAGTCAGAAGGAAACATCTTTGTTCTGTCACTCACACAATGGTATCTTTTACTGCCTGCTAATGGCTAAAGCTAGCCTGGAATACCTCCAAGGAGACGGCTAAAGCTAACAACAGAAGTTAGCTTCGCCAAGCTAACCTGCTAATCACAGAGAAATAGTACAAAAGATGTTGGTTCCTACTCTCTGGTATTATTCGAGTCGCACTGGACTGTGATAGCGATGGTTCACTCGCTGTATCAGGCTATGATACGATTTTATAACTCAGGTCTGGTGTTTTCTGCATTTCTGCAAGTAAATTAACGCCTTAGTCAGGACAGTTAGGAGTGATTAGTGAGGCTGATTAGATGGGTGAGGAAATCATCCAAATTATATTGCAACTCAATTGTCCAACCACACACACCAACATTGTGTGGTTTAATATTCAATGTGTAATTCCTTTAATAAATTATTCAATTCATTAATTAACATCAAACATCATAAATTTCATATTTAACTTCCTATTTCATTTAATGTTCCAAAAGCAGAAAAGTTATCCATGAAAATGGCCACCCTACTCTTGTAGGATGTGAGGTTTCTGAGTCGTTAGAACTGAACTGTTATGTACAGAATACACATAATTTGTCTGACAAGTTAGCTATAGTTAGTGTTGTTCCTCTACTACCTTTCACTGCAGTTACAGCTGCAGGTTTTGTCTACCAGCGTTTTTTCTCATCAACAGACTGACCCCCAACATGTTGAACTGTATGGATGTTTTCTTCTCAGCTAACACTTCTCCGCCTGTGGAGACAATAGTTGAACCTTTCTAAAAGAAACATTAAACACTTTTTTTCCCCTTCTTTTATCTTTAATCTCTCGTCTTTCCTTTTTTATAAATTAATTAGAGGTTAACTGAGATTAAGTTATTGTTCTGTCCTTCCAGTTCTCTACAGCCAGCCAAGGCAGACAGCTTCTCATACTCAATCGGACTCTGGTTCACTTGAAGTTTTCTTTTTTCTCTCCATTGTCATTTTTGAAGAGGGGTCTTATGAAAAACAGTAAACTCAGGGGTTACCTTTACA
>JAUZNJ010104867.1:5428-16777 GCA_034780135.1 Jordanella pulchra | reverse complement strand
CTATAGGGCTGGCCTATAGGGCTGGCCTATAGGGCTGGCCTATAGGGCTGGCCTATAGGGCTGGCCTATAGGGCTGGAATAAGCCTCAAGGGGCCCCCCTTGCAACTGTATAGTTAGTTGGAGGGTCAAGAACAGACCCCTCAGAATATGTGTCCACTCCCCTTCTGCAGGATTTTAATAGAGCTAGTGGGGTGGGGGGACAGATTTTAATGGGGAATGTTCTTCAACAATGCACCTGCAAAAATAAAGGGGAATTATCCCCCAGAATCCTGCAGACAGAGCTGGAGAGTGAGGGTTCAATGCACGATACTTTCTTATCTCCTAATTTTCTTTACTTAATTATGTGATTTGAATGCACATGACAACAGCACCAAAAAAGAAAAAAAAAATTTGCAACAACATTGCATACAGCTGGCATGTATATTTTCAATGTGAAGAACATGTAGTCAGATGAGGAGAGAAATGACCTTTGCTGTTTGTGTGACATGAAAAAGATAATTGGAATACATCATCTTAAAGATGACTTTGAGGAACAACCAGAACAAAAAAGCTTCTTGCATTTAGATCATTTCTGAAAGCTATGACACTGAGACGCATCAATGACCTCTTTTCTGACACCTGAACACACACAATCATTTTCATTTATTTTCTTTTATGAAATGGAATATGACAGTATTAAGTTTATAAAAAGAAAAGGAAAAGTTATTTTTTCCATCAGAAGTTCTTCAATAACTTCTTCACAAGAAAGCAGTAGACTAAGCTGTTATTTTATCTTCTTTTATCAATTTCCATTCCAAATGCATTACCCGAATAACAAAAAAGACAGTTAAAAGTAGCTGTAGCAGATGTGGAAAAAGCACACCTTTAAATACACCAGTTTTGCAGGTCGTTATTGTTCCCATTTCCAAAACATTGACTTGGTACAGGCTATTTTTCTTCTTGATATGGTGATTATCAATAAAACTACAGATAAGTTGAAGATCAGCAATATCCTTACAGAAACATTGTTGTGTGCAGGTTTGCACCTCACTTTCAAACATGTTAAATACAGAAAAAGAATTGCAACCACAGTCTGTTTCAGATTTGATGAATTGAATTGCAGGTGGTAAGTGATCACATAGCACATCCTCCTCCCAAATTTTGTATTGTCTGATGATTGGCATATATTCTGCATATTCATGAAAGAAAACACAATTTTTTTTTCTCCTGCTGTTAAGCTAATTTTATGACACAAATCCCAAATTGACCTTGTTTGTAGATCCGCCTATAGGTCTATCAAGTTCTCATGTTTTTATACAAACATGTGGTAGATCTGGGCCATGGGGTTTCGCATGTAGGTGAAACACTGTGTCTAATTTGAACAGCCAAAATACACAGATTCTACTGCCTGCCTTAATAATCGCTGCTGCTCACCCAAAGTTACCGTGTAGCTAATTTTACTTGCATGACCTGTCAGTTTAGTTGAGGTCAAATCTCAGTGCTTTTACAGTTGAACAATTGTCTCTCTATTTCCTGATGGTGGATTATAGAAATGAGTGCAACAAGTGAAAAGTTTTTAAAACCTAACTTAACTTTGCTATAAGCCAACATTTTCTCTGGCCCATTTAAAAGGAAAATTAATACAACTGATTTTAAAATGTGTCAACATATTGTTATAAAATCTTAAAAAAGGTGTTACTTGTACTTTTTATGTATTAAAGTATTCATATAGAAAAATTGAGGCTCCAAAACAACAACACATACCCAATGCCAAACTCACATCAACGGTTTGCCTGCTTCATGAAACCTAAAGCTACATTTTGGAATCCAGTTCAGCTATAGTCCACTTTTTCATGTGTTTCAGTGTAAATGCCCTTTGGACCATCTTACAGCCCTCATAGAAATGGCTTAGATAACCTGAAGTTATTTATTACTGACAAACTTTGATTAGTCTACTTCACACGCACACACAAATCCCAGATCTGGAATTATTACTGTATCTTATGCTCATGGTGAATTGCTTATAGGTTTCCTTAACACGTACTTCCTGGTCCACTTATCTTTCATAAACTCAGATAACAGTGAACACACCTGATAGGGGTGGAAATCACTGTCTTTATGGGTGTTTCTTTTATAAGCTTTATAGATAACACAGAATAAAGCAGCTTTACATAGACGAAGCTGCTTCACAGACTGGCACAGACAGACTCAGTACACTTAGCTGCCGATTAGAAATCGTGATGCCTCATTTTTTAAACGTTTGCTGATATTTGCCTATGGAAAAGAAAATCCGGAACTAAAGTTTGTCTAGAAGAGGCTGAACAATAACTTTGGATTGTTGTCATTTAACAGAAGAATTATCGGGGAGTTAAGGTAAATTAAATCTCTTATTTTCTACTTTCTTGTCTGGATCAATGCAGTAGAACAGAATTAATGTCCCTAAAATGTTCCCTTTTTTAAAAGATGCTATAATGCTGGTAATGAAATAAGAATCATTACTGATTTCAGGCCCTCGCTGAAACTGTGGATTAGACCAACACAATGGAGGACCTAAAATACAGGGGAAGGAAAAGAGAGGGACGGCACAGGTAAACAGCCCTGCTTATCTTCCTTTATTTGCTTTTTATTCAAAAAGAGTCTTTAAAGAAGAGGAGCTGAGGAGCATAGTGACAATCTGTGAATACAGAGTGATGAATCACATTCAGGTTAATGGAGGTCCAATTAGCAGACTTTGATCATAATTAGGATGCATGATTAGTGTAAGGTTTACCATGAACAGAACATATGCAGCCAAGAGTTTTTTTTTTACCTCTTAGTCTATCCATCTTGTGTGGAGAGGTAAATGTAAATGTAAATACTATGGACACAGTATATTTTCAGAAAACAGAAATGTTTAATACACAAGATTTTCCCAGTGGTTTGCTGGAACTTTTGGCCCAATCCTCACAACACAGTTAATGTTACCATTTCCAAGTATGTGTTACAATATGTTTAGCTTCCAAATTGCTTAGCTGATGTCTTGAGGCACTTCTTTTTTTTTAATTTTCCAGATAGTACTATTTCCTCTTTATGTATTTTTTAAAAAACACCAATCTTTCCGGCTGCAAAAAAATAAAATAAAAACAACATTACCACAATATGAGGTTGCCCCATACTCCAGAGTTGGGATGGTGTTCTGCGTTTTCCCACAAATGTAAAAGTTATCCGTCATTGTCAAAGTATATCCATCCCCCTGCTGAACTGAGTGATGCAGACATATTTATTCTTTTTTATATTTCACAAGATAAATGAGACAACTTCCTGCTTCTGGAAATTATAAACAGGATAAATCAGGCCTGTGGAGGTCCATACAATCTCTCCCTAAAACCTTGATTTTATTGAATTTTCTCAAGATGTCACAGAAGGAAGCAATGTGCTGTGAAACGCTCACAGGTGGGCCACTATTTTAGTAAATGTATAAACTAAGAATGATCTTTTAAAAAATTACAATGATATAAAAGAATTACCTAGGCTGAAAATAACATAGAAATTAGATTATTTTTATATTTCAACAGCACAAGTTCTCCAATAAACAGAGCTCCGTCGGGCAAGTCGTCAAGTTTTGAAGCTGTTTTAAGAGAGAGTGAGAAACAAATTGAACAGACAGGTTAAATCTCAGAAACTATTTTACTTCATTGTCCATAGGCACACAATCAAGCTTTATTAACCTCTTCATCATTGTTAGGAGGTTAATTGCTGGTGGGATAGATATTAGTATTGGATAAGATTAAAAACTGCTTGCTTGTAATACCAGGTTTCAATTAAATATTATTTACAGTTTGAGGGAACACTTAATTTCCCCTGAGTACTGCTGTGTTTCTCTTTATTGCTATGCCGGATATCATCCCCGCTGATGTTGCCTGCTGTTAGATGGGCCATGAAAAATGTTAAATACATATCACGGCTTTAATCACATCCTCCAAATTGGTAGCTGTGAGGGACATATGGAATCAGGTTACCTGGTTTAGAAATCTAAATAAATATTAAAAACTTTTTGAAACAAATCCTACTCTGCAAGGATTATGATTACTACCTTTTGAAAGTCATGAATTTTTATTTTATTTAACAAAATGTAAAATGCAATATTAGTTATATTATATTATATATAAAGTCTGAAAGTCAAAAACATGATAATGTGTATCCTGTGTACACAGAACATGAGATACATAACAGCCCGGAGATTCAATTCCAGTTTAAACTGTGGATCTTTTCATATTTTGTCATGATTTCATCTGTACAGAAAACGACTGACAATATAAAGACATTAATAATCTGCTAAAATCTCATTTATTTAGAAGTGATTTTAAAAAGAGTAGTTCCTTGCATTCACTTGCTTATAATCTAAGCTGAAAACTGTGTTTTCTGTATTTTCAATCATGTTTCTAAGTCAGCCTATAAAAACACAACAGAAAAATTAGACCATCAGTATACGTACTATTGTCACAGATGTTCATGTCGATGCCTTACTGAAATTTAAGGATTAGAACATAATTATGAAGGTAAAAACTAAAAACAAAAAAGGAACACAATGTTTTTTTAATCAATTTATGATTCTGTTTTACTTTCTTAACCCTTTACAATTCAGAATTTTTTTTTAAATGCAGAAATAGCAAAAAGACAAAAAAACATCTACATTATGACATAATTAACAACATTGTGTATTCAATATTAAGCACAAATTGTGTACTTATTACACATATGTTGTTCTTTATTTAACTCTACTTACATTAATATGTTAAACTATACTATCATTTTTATAATTTTATGTTAATGAAATACAGAGGTGTCTACAATAGTGAAAACCTTAAATAATAAAATATGCCCCCAAAAAGTAGAAATTATCCAGTCGTTGTAGAAGTGTTCAATTGATGTTTGGCAAAGATGACATATCTCAATAAAAAATTAAAAGCTTTTGCACATTTTGTTTTTGAGCATATTATGATTTTGGGTTTAATCCTCAGGATATCAAACAAAAAACAAAGACATCAATTGTATTTTTATTCTAGTTACACAATCATTCATTTGGCCCAGTAAAAAGGTTTACAAAAATTTGAACTTTTGGGCCTTGCCCTGCTGTCTTTATTGTTCATAAACAAACGCTTACAAAACCACGCTTCCTCTCAACTCATTTCAATCATAGTTTATTACCAGTAGATATTTGAAACATATTTTTATGTTTCATTGCTTCAAAGAGAAGGTAATGTAAACTTGTCAAAATTTTGCATAGGAAGAAATTTGGTTTCAGAGAAGATACTCCAATTTTACTTTCAGAAATGCATTAAACATTCTTTGTTAGGGTGATTGTTTTTTATCCTGATACCTCACTATTACACTTTGTTGTAACAATAACATGGTAGCTTTTCCTCAATTGGAATAGTGCTAATGCTACAACCAAATAGATATGTCCTTGGACAAAAAACTGTACCCTCAGTTGCCTACTGGTCAGGGAGTCAAGAAGTAAAAGTGCTTTGAGTGGTCAGTATGATCAGAGAAGCATTGCATAACTATAGTTCATCCAAAGCTGGTAAAATGTAAACAACCTTTATTTCTAATAGGTGTTTTGAAATAACAAAATGATTTTCTTACTGACCACCGCAGTGATTTCTATCAAGAGTCAAAACCTTAAATTTGCTCTAATTTGTCTTCTGTCAGCAGCTTGTTTTGATTTAGGAAGTAATGTAAAAATGATGGAGTGCTGCTTTCTTTTTTTCGTGAGTAGTTGCCAATTAGCCACTGAGCAGATGTTACACAAGAGAGTTTTATTAGGTTGACCTCAGAGAAAGAAGAACAGCCTTGTTGACTTAAAGCTTTTATTAGAGTTCAGGGACTGTGTGATTTCTACAAAGATCCTTCTACATGTGGACTTTGCTCTATGTGAATACAGACGGCCTGATTCACACAAAGCTGTGGAACAGGAAAAGGGAAAAGGGACATTTTTAAAAAGGTCAAAAGTCCTGTTTGTCATTTTAGTGCCTGGAGATCAAGTACATACTTGTATTATTTTATTTTGAGAATACTTCCTTATGACCAGGTGCATTTTAGATTTGTTTGTTTTGTATAGTGTTAAAAGTGGTCATTTTTACTCAATTCAAGAGATTTTGTCATACTTTTTCATCCTAAGTAATAGTTTTACATTTGACAAAATAATAAGTTAGCTTAATAAATAGTAGTTAAAATGTTCATCAGTTTATATAAAAGGTGAAATCACAGTAGATACAGATTGTAAAGAGTCTGCTTGAATCTGTTTATTAGCTTTGTGTAATATAAACTAACTCTACCTGAGTGGCTGTGCTCATCTTTAGTCCAAAGTGTTTTTATGGTTGCTATGACAAAGCCATAGATAAATAAAGGATTATCTTTCCGATAAAAGCCCACACCCTAATGACTATTCTACTTACTGTATGGTGATCAAACCTGCAGCGGTGGAGGTGCAAAAGTTAAGTAATTTGTTCGCTCATCATCTGTCAGAGTCAGATTAGTGGGTTAATATTGTTTCTACATTACGTGTTGGGTTATGACTCAACAGCTTAACAATTTCTCCCAAAACCTTTCTGTTCACCGGAATTATGACGTAATTAATTACACAAACACAACATGAAAGAAAACATAAAAACAGAATTAGCAAAACAAAAATACTGAAACACAAAAAAAGAGCTCAAAAAAAAAAACACAAAATATGCTGGATTACAAATTATGTGCAGGACAGTTTTGTGAAGATGTTTTAACATAACGTGTTTTATCACTGTTCAGTGATTAAAAAACTACAATATAATGAAACTATGAATATCTTAATTACAATATTTATACTAACAAGGCCATTTCAGCTTCTTTCTGTCATGTATTGACTACACATTTTGCTACATGAGCTTTGCATTAATTTAACTCATTAACAATTAGACATTTGCAAACATCAAAGCTTCCAGCTCATCAAAAAGACAAATCTATATGATAATAGCTAATATGACCCCAAGATGCATTATAATATTTGTATTCATTGCATCAACTATCCACCTCTTATAATAACTTCATATCTTAAACCAACCTAAGTTACATTTTTGGTTTTCAAAAAGCTGATAAGTCTAAATGATTATTAATAAGCTAATAAGGAACTCTAAATAACTTTGGTAGTTTTAAACTGCATTTACCAAGAAAATAATAATATTCTTAACATTTTCTATATTATTTTTGAAAGAATAAGCAAGAAAAATTAAACTGTTTGCAAAGGATATGAAAAGCAAAGTAAAAATTAATTATCCACATCTACTTGTTACTTTAATATATAAATAAGCTAATAACAGCTAATAACAAACTGAAAAATAAAAATCATTTAACTTACTGCAGACTGAGAATTAGAATGCACAAGGAGATGAGAGAAACTCAAATAAAGAGTTTTTACACACAAAGACGCTAGAGTCTCAATAAGAGGCTTTTGATCCAACAATAATTTTATGGAATAGGTTTTGGAGGTCTCAAACTCAAGCCTTTAAGGGCTGGTGTCCTAAAACTATTAGATGCTTCTCTATTTCCACACATTTGTACTAAATATTAATTCTACAACAGAGTCTTCTATATCTCAACTATTGAGGTAGTTCAGCCTTTTGATTAAGCTGTTAAGGGTAAGTTGCACATTAAAGAGTTGAAAAGTTGCAGAATAGACCCTAGAGGATATGGGTTTGGGACCACTGGTTTGGACACACTATGTATTGCTCTGCTTCAGATGCCCCACAGCGATTGGTGGGGCGTTGGAGATCTCTGTCTCTCCAAACTTTGGATGTTCCTGAGTTTTTCACTTACGACAAAAAAGGAGGTTAGAAAAGCAAAGAAGAAACAAGTTAATAGATAACTAAAGGAAACACAGAACAAATCAAAAATGAAAGAACAAGAATGGTGTGCCGTAGAAATTACCTAAAAAAATGAATTGCCTACTCTACAAAACAAGAATTATGAGCAATTACATTGAGCATAAGGGTGATCAATACAAATTAACTCAGTCAGATCTAACTACTTTGTTGGAGGAAAGTGTTTTGAGAGTTTCTGACATTCAAAGTTCAGGTGTTGATTGAAGCTAAAGTCCTTATATTGTAGTTTCTGTGCTTCATTTCTGGTAAAATTAAGAGTAATTCATTTTTATCTCCAAACCCCCATTAGGGGTTTTGTGACTCCCATGTCTGGTGATCAAACAAACTTTTGGGACCACATCCTCTAAAATTATACAGTTCTTTATATTTTATTTGTATATATTTTACTCATACAGAGATGTGAAGGAATATTTCTTTAGTCCAGTGATAAGTTTAATGACCGTCGTATCTGTTTGTAACTCAGGGACACATGGGATCCATTCCAACTGAATCCTGTAGGAGCAGAAAAGGAGAAAAAAAGAAGATGCTTCCAGATCGCTCAGTACCTTGTGGCTGTCATTGTTGGGTTGGCAGTCTTGGCCAGTGCTGTTGTTGCTAAGGTACAATTATATTTCTCCCAAAAGAATCTTTGTTACTTTTGAACGTTTTTTTTTTTTTAGAAATAAAATCATAAACCTCCAGTTGCTAAATTTGAAATTTCAACATAAAGATCAAATTATTTTTTCTGACTTAACTGGTGCATTTTAAGTATTTTTACGAAGCCAGTCAGGAAACAAAAATAAAGATAAAAACTTAAATGTAAGTTTGATTGATATATAAAGGTTTACTTTACATATTAACAAACACAGCTTCCTGGTTCAGTCTTCCTGGTCATGGATCTTTGGACAAGCTCTACGCCCTACAGGGAGCTTTATTTGGGGGCTTTCTTTCCTTTTATATTACATCCTTATTACACCAGATTAAGCTTTAACAGATGTACTAATTATATGTTTGACATTCTCCTTTGTTCTTTTCTTTGTCAGACTTCCTTTTAAACTCTCAAGGTAAAAACTGTATTTGTGATCTGCTTTCAGGGGTCTCTCTTGATGTTGTCGGCACTATCCAGTCCAAAATCATTACGTGAACCTGGGCAACGACAGTTCTACATGCTAATGTTGGTATTTTGCCTGGTCTTCCCCAACTTCTTAGCGTTTTTGAAGTCACTCTGGCGCTGCCTGTTCAAGAAATTTAAATCACCCAACATGAAGACCATGGCCTTGGTGCGTTTCCATAACTACTTTTAACTTCTTTTAGCTTTAACTTCTTACTTACCATCATGAGACCGGACTACACCGAACCGTTCCTTTTAAATCTTTGTTAACAAGATAAGTAGTCTTTCAGAATAGGTTATAAGCATGTTTAGAAATCAATCCTGCTGTTTACTGACAAATGTATCAGATGAATAACAGGTGAAGAAATCAGTTAATTATAACTAATGTATTACAATGTGACATACAGCACAGATAAAAGGCATTTCTTCTTATGCAGTTTTTTTTTATGAAGTTTAATTTTTAGATTTGTTTTTGTCCAGTGATGTCTTTCTTTTTTTTTTCTAGATTTGTCTCATAGAGTGTGTGGTATCTCTTGGCACTTCAATCCTGGTCCTTGTAGTTATGCCTCAGTTTGACGTCCTGACAAATCTGTTCATCAGTGGAGGAGTCTGCATTATGTCTGCACTGCTACAGATCGTGTTCAGATTACAAAGGGAAAGCTGGAAAATTCTGTTCCCAATCTGCTCCCTCCTTCTCACCATTTCTGGTAATGCTTTTCAAGGGTTTTCTTGTAACACTTCTATACTTAGTCCTGCAAGAGTTATAAAAAACTAATTTGGAAATTCATTGAATGTCAATCAAAAGCACAGCTTTTTATTTAAGATATGTTAAATGGAAATATAAAAGAAAACTATCCCTTTAAGATCCAGTTCAATAAAAAAAAATTATTGATGTCCTGAGGAGCAATTTAAGAAAGTAAGTAGAGCATACGAGAAAAATACATTAAAATAAAGAGATGCAATACCCATTGGCAAGTTGCATATGGGCAATGAGATAAGTCATTTTAGGAGGCTAAATAACTGACTGAATTACAGGTTACTGTCTGCTGGGATTGGACTACTATGTTCGTGCAGAATCCTATGTGGATCGGCAACAAACAGACTGCTTTTTATACGTGGGCTTAGGGATTTTCTCTTCATTCCTCATCTCATTCTGCTGGTGGGAAAACTCTGTCCAGGCTACAAACCGCATGGAGGTATCATGTTTCTTTTAGATCCATCTTTAGCTGAGCATTCAAGCCTTCCAGGGCAATATGTTTACATTCCATTAAGTTGACATGCCAACTAATGACAACCAGGCACACTCTTTTATGTCTTACTTCACAGAAAACACTGGAAGAGTTGGAAGGCTTCAAGGACTTTGTCTTTGTCATCAGCAGCATTCTGAGAGTACTGGTGATAGGTAATTATCTGCTGTCAATGTTTGGTTAGTTTACATCAGTCAAAGCAATACACAGATAAAATGTGAAAGTGTTATTGCTTAATATCAGTGGTTTGATATGGTTGGACAGAATAGAGGTGTCAAAGAAAATGTGAAGGCTGAAAATAGGTTTTATAAGGAAATGATAACATCCTTTCATCCATTTCAATCCATTATGTTTTTTTTTTTTTGTTTTTTTTACTTCCATGAATCACAATTTGTAGGATGATCTTAAAACAGTCGCAGTAAAAAAAAGATTTTAAAAACCAAACACTAATTCCCATCACTATAAGCAATGCAGATACCCTGTGGATGATGGTATTTGGGTTTTTTTTGTGCTTTTATTTAACTTAGTAATATTATATTCTGATTCCTTTGCTTTTGCAAATTGATAAAAAAAGTAAAAACTTAATATCTGTCCCTAAAAGTTTGTTTTGCTTTTTTTATGGGATGTTAATTCTATGTTTGTGCTTTATCCGATGTTTTATCATTATGTGGTATGATTTTTTTTCCCTTACAGGAGCTGTGTACCTGATCTACCATGCAGTTATTGCAAAGACAATCGACTGGCCTAAATTCAACCTGGCTGGTAAAGACCAGCAAACCCTTCAAATAGGCCTTATTCTCCTTTTCTTACAGGCAAGTTTAAAGCAGTCTGATCATTACATGCCTATAGAAGCCATTGTGTATAATATTATTCATATTTCCTTTTTGTCTTGAGGCTGGATGGATTCTTAAAAAAAGACAATATGGTTTTATGCCCCTATAATCTTTTTAGTTATTTACTTTAACAAAACTTAAATCACACCTAAAAGGGCAAACCTTTAGTCATAAAAATTTGAATAGGACCACAAGATAATAATGATCTCACCATTAACTTTGTTAACACTTCCTTTGGTTCATTTTTAGTTTTTATGTAATGTAATGTTCTCAGTGGATTACAAGGCAAATCCAGAACCTTA
>JAUZNJ010104856.1:0-20750 GCA_034780135.1 Jordanella pulchra | reverse complement strand
ATACTGTATACATATGGATAATGTAATGATTTTTATTTTTCAATATTTTCCATTTATTATTACTTTTTTCAATTGCAATCTATTTTATTGCATGTGCATTAACTCCACACCACAGATCTACAGCAGAGACATTGGAATGTTGCAGGCCTCTGGTAGAAGACCTAAGCTTGAAATGAAGAGCCACCTACTCTGTTATGTGTGATGTTAGAATATACTGAACAG
Source organism: Jordanella pulchra (assembly GCA_034780135.1). Classification (NCBI taxonomy): domain Eukaryota; kingdom Metazoa; phylum Chordata; class Actinopteri; order Cyprinodontiformes; family Cyprinodontidae; genus Jordanella; species Jordanella pulchra. The sequence continues at coordinate 20,528 of JAUZNJ010104856.1, read as the reverse complement.
ATGTTGTTATGAGAGCAGAGTGAAACTAAACAAAGTTTTCTGCAGAAGAGGACCAGTCACCGGTATTTTTATTCTTCCTACTCCTTTAACCTAATATTAAACACTACTTATGTGGCACAGGCAATGGACGATGTCTTGATTAATGCTGATAGATGGACTGTAAATACAGTTACATTTATTAATATTGTTTAAATATTGTTGGTGGTGGATCAGAGAAAGTCTTTTATACTAAAACTGTGCAGAGATAAATTGACAATGAAATAAATAGATTTTTTTTGTCTGTGTCTTGCAATGTTGCTGGTTTGTTGCTCTAATTCCCATGGGGGAACTCTTTGAGCTCCCCCCCTTTCAAACAGGACAGTTTTATACACACATAAAAGAGATGAGAAACACTGGAAAGGATGATGTAACAATATCCCCAATGTGACTTTGTGTTCTGTAAGATAAAAACATATGCAAATATGCTTACAGAGTAGAAAAAGGAATGAAAGGTTGCAATATATTGAAATGTTGTTTAATGACTTCCTTAACAGTCCAGCTTCAGTGCACTAATGTTATTAAAAGTTATCTGATTTAAAGGCTGATATATTGATCTTTGGACAATGGTGAGTGCTGTTTATATGACAAAGCTGGGTTTTTTTTACTAGTGTTGCATTCTAAAACTTCAACACTAATAGTGGCATTTTGCTTTAATCATGATTTCTTTAATCAATCAACAAAAGGAAAGTTGCATGTGGGAGAGTTAGAAATAACTGTGGGTAGAAAGTTCATGCACTAATAAACTCTATAAATTATAAACTCTTCCAGCAAATCTCACTTGCTAATAAAAAATATAATCTGGAAACTGTGTGATATATTATGGTAGAGCGTACTCATAATTTAGGCATAAACAATGTTTGTCATTCATTAACCTCTCTACAGACTTTCAAAGAAAAGCTGGTCTCATATTTAGCCTTTACATTTGAGGCCCCTGCATTCAACTGAGGTTATTGGTTTTCTTGATGACCCACACCACACTGCTTAAATTTAGATTAACTGCACTGCTTAAAAAATTGCCATGTTTTCATTACCACCAAGGACTATAATAGTGAATTTAACTTAAGCTTGGTGATAATAGGTGCTTAGCAAGTGTTTCTGTCTCTGTGTCTCTGTTAGATCTACACCACATCACAAAGCACTAGAAAGTCCATCCATCCTCATTCTCCTGAATGGACGGTTCAGGAGTGCTAAGGCTCTGGGTGAGTTTGGCCACTGTATTAAAAAGAAATCTAGGATTATTGTTACCCTGGTTAATTGTTTTTTGGTTGCCCTCTGCAGTATTGTTCAGTGACACAGAAGAGATAAGAAGTGTAACAGATTATTTAAAATCTGCAGCAGAAGTCTCTCTACGAACTTGATGATTTTGAATGTCAGGGCAACAGGTCTATAGTCACTGAGGATGGTTAGTTAAGTCTTCTTTGGTACTGGAACAAGGCAGAAGGTCTTCCACATCACTGGAACTGTCTGCTACATCAGACTAAGGTTAAAGAGGTGTTGGAGAATGTCGCAGCTGCTCTGACCTATGCATATGCTAGTCCACTATTTGTGCAAGTTTTCTCATATCCTTGACAGCAAAACAATTCATTTTTTCTCACAGTTCATTAAGGCTGTGGTGATCCCTGTGGATTGAGCAGCTTTTCTAAACACACTTTTTCCTTCCACTCACTTTGAATGAGTAAATGAATCAACAAATGAATCAGTCTATCAGTCAAGTGAATAATTAACTTGATTTCAGACAAACCAGTAAAAAATAACAAAGAAATATGATTAATTCAACAGACATATATTATGTATAATTTAGTACTTATGTCTGAAAAGATGTATGAAGAACTGAAACTTATTCAATCATACCCCTTAACCGTCCATAACACCAGCAATATTCCTGATTCCTATTTAAGTTACTAGTTGATACTACTATAGAAGTCTATTGCATAAATGATTTTATGTACATATAAGCATATACACTGTTGTGCAACATTACCGTAAGATTAAATTAAAATAAACTGTTAATCATATTCCTGTTGTCTGGCTCGAACTTTGGGCACCAGGCACTCGCTGATGAACCCCTTCCCAAACCAAGTCAGCAGGAAAATTCATCCATCCTCTCTTTAATTTTTATGCTTAATAATTGCTCTGCTTAAATGGAAAATAATGTAGGTAAGGTAGATTTTGTTTGTTTGTGTTTAACTTTGATGGTGTCGAAACAAAAGTGACGAACTAAGTGTTACAGGGGGCTGGCTAGTATCTCTAGCTCCAAGCTACCTTATGTCGTGAGCTAACACCTTCTTAGTTTAAGCCAGAACCGAATGAACCCCATTCTCTTTCAGGTTTATTACAACTAATGCATTTGAATCATTATTCAAATCTGCTGTTTTAAAAGGACATTTTGAATGCATTAAGCTTTAAACCTTGAACCTCCCTCACAGACTCTTTAACAGACTCTTAAAACAACTTTTTCCCCTGTTATCTGTTTTTATTTGCTTGCACTTATTTTCAGTAGTGTTAGAGTTTTTTAGTGATTGTCAGTTAATAAGGGCACCATTGTTTCAATCTGTGATCGTTTTTGGTCATTTTATACAATGAACAATTGATCACAAAGGCCAGATTCATCCTTTTTGGTTGACAGTTAAATGAACAGAGACACTCTCTTTGGTTAATGATTCATAACTCTGTTTATAACCATAGTCTAAATTACTAAATTGGTGAAATGTACCTGGATTTTAACAACCGTTCCTGGAGCCCACCTTGAGTAAAAGGCTAAGAACCCTGGTATTAAGGAGGTTACAGTTATAATTATTTACCAAATGATCATTTATTGATTTTACCCTCAGTTCTGATGACCTATTAATTAACTATAACTTCCGGTTCTAGTTGTTTAATATACTCATGATCTTCCAGTAAAGTAACAAAACAGAGGTCCTAAAAATGTTGGTTAATTTGTCTTCTTTCTTGTGCATCTATTATCTGTCTCTTCTGTTCTTTACTTTAAGAATTCACTATATAGTGTAGTTCTTTTTTATAGGTGTTTTGCAGTCTTTTTGCGATACATGGAGTTAATGAATATAACCTGTGACCAACCAGCCTTTTCAGCAATGAAACTTTGCCTTCTTATGAATGCTATCAATGACTGTCTTCTGGACACCTGTCATTGTCTAGTCAGCAGACTTCTCCATGATCGTCTCAGACTGAGGGAGTGTTTAAAGGCTCAGGAAACCTTTTGCACATTTTTTGAGATAATACGCAGGTTGAATGTTACACTATGGCCTTCAAAGTACTGTTTCAGAAAACAAACATTCTATATGCACTGGACTTTTGATTTGATTGTCTGAAAGCTTTAATCATCAAAATCGCAAGAACTAAGAAATTTGAATATTTCACCCTATGTGTAACAATTCTTTATAGTATATGGGTTTCATATTTGTAAAATGAGTAATAAGAAATATTGAAAGTTTTTTTTTATACTCTGACATTTTTAAAGTACCTATATATACCATAAGCATATTATGAGTTCTAGGGCATCAAACTAGAGAAACTGTACTTGTGTTGGCCAATCAGAGGGATCGTCATTAAAAATTACCTAAAAACATTACCAGTGAAAATTACCTAACAGAAAAGAATGCAAAGACCTCTATAAAGATGTTTACATTATGGATTTGCTTTACAGCTTGCAGCTGTTACTTGACAAACTTCTAAGTAAAAGGAAAAAACTCTTAGTGCTCCACCTGAATAAACAGCTAACAGAAGTGACATTTTGTGATGTCTGTTGCAACGCAGATGCTAAAGAAAAAAAAATACAACCTTCGATTGCAAAGACAATGTTATTACATTCTACTGTGATTTGCATTTAAATACTCATGAAGTGCAGCAGGAAGGCTTTCAGGATGCCAATAATTAATAATATTTATTTGTAACTGGTTAAAACAAACTCTAGCAATAATTAAGTTGACGGTTTTTGTGTACAGCAATACATTTGCACCACAGCATGTATTTGTTTCTATGTCATCGCTTACTGTGAGGGTAATGACAAGCTGAGCACCCTGTTTGAAAAAACATGTGATAAACATATTGAGACAAATGTTACTTTTTTTGCTTTAACAGAACGTATATCTTTTGCCTTAGAATAACAATCTAAGTATCCAGTTTATCTTCAGGGATATCTTTGATGCTTTGTCTCTACCAGTTAGTGTGCCATAGCCGATGGCCCTGCTTACTAGCCTGACCTTTCATGTGAAGCTCCACTGTGGGTCCCAACCAAAACAAACAAACAGACTGAAGAACTGTAAATACACCGTGACATTGTAAGAACGGTGTGAAGTTAAGTTGTAAACGATGAATGATATTGCACGTTAGTGAACAAATAACTATTTAATCATAACATATAACAACATAGTCTGAAGGGGAAAACAAAAAAATCCCTACAATAGGCCTTTGAAACATTCAGAATTACCTTTAATCTTTTTATATATCTGAAATCACTTCACTCTGTTTCAGACTAAAACTGAAGAAAAGAACAGCGGACCCTGTGATCTTAATGCTATATTTGTTTGAAGTCATTTAGATTTTACTGCATTATACTAATTGCAGTCTAAATTAATGGATGCTTGTATCTGCCGAAATCCTCTGTGATTGCAAAGGCCTCTCTGGAGGTGTGCAGCTGACATTGCATGCGGCTTTGTGGGTCTGGGGCTCCATCTGTGCCAGCCTCTCCCACTGGGTGCCCTGTACAAAAGCAATTGCCCACAACCCCCTGATGCCAATTTCACATCTGCTCCCAGTACATGATGCTGTACTAGAAATACCAACACAGATGCAACATGCAACTCACACTCTTTGCAATATGTGAAATTCTCCTCCTCCTGCCTTTTTTTGCACTTTGACTTTTTTGCTTTAGGATCCTTAAAGTCTTCATGTTTTCTTGTGATAGATTGGCAAACTTTTCAGGACATATCCTCTTCCATTTACCCCCTAAGACCAGCACAAGCCCATCATAGCCCTCAAAGGATCAAACAGCTTAAAACTGGATGAATGAAAGCACAAAGTCATAGTACACATGCTTACCTGTGTAGTAAGTGAGGCTCTCATTTGTTTACCCCTGTTTGTAGCTCACTGTAATCTCCAAAAGCAATCATACAAATCCAAACTTCTCAGGACTCTGATGTGAACTTTGAATTTATTTCCTAGTCAGCAAGATGTTATACATTTTCACATAGTTAGGGACTATACACATGGAGGTAATATACAAATGAGCTCATTTGTAACTTTACAATGTTTTGTTTATTTCCTAATATGCAGTCAAATCATGAGTAATTTTTCACATGAATACATTTATAAAGTGAATCACAAAAGCACTTACTAGATTTTTGTTAAATACATTAAAGGTGCACTAGCTAACCTTTGAAAGAAATCTATTTTTTACATAACTGTTGAAACCTTTCAGGTTCAAAACAGCTGCTCTATTGCAGCTGTGCGTCAATGCAGAGTATAGATGTTGTGTCCCTACCAGTGAATGTACACTGCTCAAAAAATAAAGGGAACACCTAAACAACAAAATGCAACTTCAATTAAATCAAACTTCTTTGAAAATAAATTGTCCACTTAGAAAGCAACATTGATTAACAATCAGTTCTACATGCTGTTGTGCAAATGGAATAGACAAGAGGTAGAAATCATTGGCTATTAGCACTCAGTAAGTGGTTCTACAGGTGGGTGCCACAAACCCCTTCTCAGTATCTTTGCTTTCCGGCTAATGTAGCTTGTTGCACAAAGGTCATACGGGCAAAGTTGGATCAGCCGATGGTGTGTTTTTCCAACTTCATTTTGGGTGTGGTTCCAGATCCAGGCATCCATAGGTTAATACATTTCATTTCCATTGATTTTTGCGTGACTTGTTTGCCAGCTTATCAATTTTGTACAGAACAAAATATTTAATGATAATATTTTATTCATCCAGATCCAGGGTGTGTTGATTGTTCCCTTTATTTTTTGAGCAGTGTATTTTAACATACTACTTTAAGTATTAATATAGTGAGCTCTTTCAAAAAAACCTAGGGAATTGTTTTAAAAATTCAGATTTGATCATTCAGTTCCTGTTGGAGGGATTTCATTTGTGTAGATTGAATACAGTCTGGCCCCCCAGTCTGGTAAAAATACTACAGTTCTATTTTGCTGGAATGTGGAACAGTTCCACCTTAAATAATTAAGCATTGGATGCCAGTACAACACACTGAACTACTCAATTAATTCTTTTATGTTTTTTTTCTTGCTCAAGTGGCCTTTAGTTTTGTCATTTTTTCGAAAGTAGACAGATGGGAAATGGCGCCAGAGACAAGGGGAAGATATATGAAAAGATCACCTGGCCAGGACTCCAACCTATGATGGTCATTTTAAAGACTAAACACACTGCACACAGACGGCAAGCCAGTTTAAACATTTTAAATGTTGACTTTACAAAGACTGCAAATATTTGTATCTTCTCAGAAAAAAATATCTAATTGTCATTTTCAGGGTGAAAGGTAGGGGTTAAAACTTATATACTCCCTCCGCAAATATTCAGATATTTCATACTTTACCCTACTTCTGCCTAAACCTAGCTTTATCTTACCAGAAGGGTCAACAATTTGGACTAGGATGTTAGGGATATACTTGTGACCATGTCTTTAGCCCTAAAATAATGTAAAGTATGCCGTATCTGACTCTACAAACACCTTTATCTCCAAACCTTAAAAAATATGATTTCATATTGTTAAAATAAATGCAAATATGCAACCTGCAGTAAGTAGTAGTAAGACCAGATTCTCCATTTTGAATTACCATATATTGGTTCATTTCTCGTGATTTTGTTCTTTCCCTAGCCCTGTTATGAACAAATGCAGTCAGTTTCCTATGCTATGCAATAGTAATTATGGGAAAAATAACAAGTGACCTTTATGAATGTGATATTAAGTAGTTTGTTACAATTTTCTTATTTTTCCAGATTATAGAGTTTTCAGATGTTTTTGAACAAGCACCTGCTGGCAGCAGGAGAAAAAAAATAAGTTGCAGGCACTTAAGTTCCTTTTTTAAGTACTATTGTGTATTCAGGTCTATTTTTATTCTGCCCATTGTCAAAATGATTTTTTGCCTCCTTTGTCACTAATAATTCAGGTTCACTTTTCTGAAAAGGTTTCTACCAAATTTTATACTTGTGCCAACTGAGTAGAATCATAAACTATCAAGCAGGCATAATGAACAATAACCTTCAAAACCTCAAATTCTGCTTTAATATTTTTCACTGTCTCTCATTGAAATACAACATTTCTTTTTAAAGGTAATAACAAATATTAATTCCATAACTTGCAATTATTTTTAAGAATGATAACTTTGGTGAACTCTTGTGTCGACTTTACAGATGTTTTCCCTCTGACAGCGGGTGGACAAACATATTCGATTTAACAGGATATTAATCATATAATTTTCCTCAAACGTAAAATTTTTATCAGCAGTTTAACATAGGTAATAAAAAAGCTACAGCCTGAAATCTAACCCTTTTCACCTGAAAAGCCTACAGACATACCAAAACTGTCTTTTTCCAAATGGAGAGATATTATTGCAGTATGGGGCAAACAATTGTTGTAATATTGATCCAGTTCCAGACCTGAGGAGCAGTATAATCAGTCCCATGGTTCTCCTTTTGGCACAGTAAAAGATTGAGTAACAGCTGGAAAGCTCTGACAGCTGGGAACCTTCTCCATTTCCAGCAGACTCCAGATGTCTCTTCCCAGTCCTCTTCATCTCTTCCTGTCTGCTTTCTTGTTTGCTGTCTCTATCTTTGTCCCATATGTTAAAAAAAGGAAAAAATGGCAAGGCTGACTTCCAGTTTTGAGTTTGTTGTTTTGCCAGTTGCCCCTGTACCCCAGATGTAGCCCATCTTGTGTATAGTAGTGATGTAATAAATTTCATTCCACTACCCATCATCTCCAGTTGCTGTAGATCTAGCTGCCTGAACTTCTGCAGGTTCTCTCTCCCTTTAATGTGTTGTCTCTTCATTTTAGACACTTGGTTCAAGCCATCACTTTGATGATGTATTAGGCGATTTATCAAATAAAAATATTCACAAAAATTCTAAAACTAAACATGGCTTTATTCTTGCTTTAACAATTTGTTTAAAATCCTTTAAAATCATTTCACATAAAGCCTTTCATACCTTGAGCTAATTCATTTATTCACTTATTTATTTTTCTCAGAATAATTTGGCACTTAGTAGGTACACAGGCTATGTTTTTACATACAGACCTCCTCATACAGTATTTAGAAATTGGTGGATTCATGATAAATAGTTGATTATATTTTAGAATATATGTATGATAAATATGAAAATATAAACAGACATAAGAAAGCATATAAGCAGTTCATAATTCTCACTCCCCAATAACTATAAATAATACCAGTACTTATATAGACAATAACTTAGAAGGGTAACATTTAAAAAAGGCTACCATTACAAAATCAGCATCAACAAATAATACAACCTAAGATATCATGGGCTACGTTCACACTGCGGACATAAATGCTCAATTCTGACTTATTTGTGAAATACGATTTTTTTTATTTTAGTCATTCACAAATCCATGCAACTTATATGTGATCTCCTGTGTGAACTGCATTCATACAACTTAAGTGTCCCGCATGTGCAGTAGAGGATGCAATGACGTCACGAGTGAGCGTGCACTGTGTTTATGGAAGTAAAGATTGGTGGAGCTGCTGGAACTCATCTTGCAATCTTTAATTTCTTTCCCATCGTCAGCCAATGCATTGACAACCCCATCTTTTCAACAAGGTCAAAAATAAAGATTGCTCTCTGCTTTGTTGTCTGCCATGGTTGTTGTTTTTAAATACAGCACCATCTCAAACCTCCCCTTCATCAATAAGATCATTGAAAAAGTTGTGTTTCAACAGTTAAATGCCTTCTTAACAGTAACAAGCTGTTTTGTTCAAGTCAGGTTTCCATGCCAACCACAGTATAGAGACTGCCCTAATTAAGGTGTTTAAGGACATTCGTATAAATTCAGACTCTGGAAGAACCACAGTGCTGGTATTGTTCGACCTCAGTGCAGCGTTTGATACTGTTGATCAATTATGTTGATGTACCATAATTTTCTCCAACTGAATAAAAAGCAAAACTGAGGTCATTTTTGAACCAAAGGAGGAGTGATCCAGAGTCAGCTTACAGTTTCAGCTACTGAGTCTGATGGACTCAGACCTGAACCTTCAGAGGCACAGAAAAGTCAGCCTTTTACAACCTGAAGAACATTTCCAGAATTAAAGCACTAATGTCCAGGCAAGATATAGAAAAAAAACATTAATGCATTTCTTTTTAGCAGAATTGATTACTGTAACAGCGTCTTCATAGGTTTGCCTAACAAGACCATTAGACAGCTGCAGCTGATCCAAAACGCTGCTGCCTGTGTTCTCGCTAGAACTATAAAAGTAGAGCACATGAGCAAAGTTCTGAAAATCCTTACACTGGCTCCTGTAACTTATAGAATAGACTTTAAAATCCTTCTACTAGTCTATAAATCACTGAATGGATCAGAACCTCAATACATAACAGATTTGTTGTCAGTGTATCAACCTCCCAGACCGCTCAGATCTTCTAGTTCAAGCCTACTCTGTTCACCCAGAACCAGAACCAAAATCATTTAGTTCCACTTATCTGGAATAATCTCCCAGAAGACTGTTAAATTGCTAAAAGCCCTAGTTATTTTAAGTGAAATTTAAAAGCCCATTTGTTTAGAGTTGCTTTTGACTGTTAAAGTCAAACTGTTAATTTAGATTTCGAGTTTAAGGTTGTGGTCCAACTGTTTTATCCGCTTTACGCATGTTTTCAGTGTTTATTTGCTTTTACTCTGCTTTTATTTTACTTATATTCTATTGTCTATTTCATGTCAAGCACTTTGAACTGTCCATGTAATGAGCTGTGCTATACAAATAAATTTGCCTTGCCTTGCCTCTTTCTGGGAGTTCTCTAGCCATACAGCGTTCAGTGTGAGCCAGATGTTAGAGGGGCAAAACTGAAAGTTTCATCTCAAATGCTTTTTGCATGTGGATCAGGGTTTTGCCAAAAAAAAACTATGAGACATTTTCAAAAACGGATTAAGAAATTAATCAAAAAGAAGTAAAAAGGCTGTGAATAAAGGCTGTGAGACACTCCCCCAATCCATCAATTGAAAACATTCATTCTCTGATGCCCCACCCAATCTCCCATAGTTAAACTTACCCTTTAAATTTACCTGTCCATTGACAAAACATGCTCTGAACATCCAATGACTGTTTTCTATTTTCCCTCCTGTGATAGATCTCCACAGCAGGAGGTTGTCAAGAAGTGTCAACTCGCCTGGTGGTAGGGCAAGTGATAGTTAATGGATGCCAAAAATCCTGTACATCTAGGCTCACTAGGTTCTGCGTCAATATAAGGTAGCGGTTGTGTATGCATATTAAACAGTGGGGCACTCACTGATAAAAATAGAGGTTAACGCAGAAAACAAATAATTTATGTGGCTGAAGATTGCAGGTTTCTTCTTGTCAGTCATATCTCTTGGTAAATGTACTCTTTCATTTGGAGCTCTGATTAAATTTTTGATTTATTGTGCTTTTTTGCATTTCACACAGAATATAAGTAAATTATCTGACATTACCAATTAAGACACAGCAGCCACACGGTTAAGGATTTTGTGCCAAGAGACAATTTTATTAAAGGTAAAAATACTAAAAACACTGTGTAAAGTGATGAATAATTCATTTTATCTTCATATATGTAGACACATACACTATATACCGACTATTTATATCAGACTGACAGGCATTAATGACAACACTAGCCACTCCCCTGCAAGACAGTTTCCAATAGCAACCAAACATATTTTCTTCACACTCCTGATGTGTTTTTTCTGTATTGGTCTTAATTTATACCACATAACTTTTACTGTTATGTGGTATAAATTAATGTTTATACAGACCTTCATTAGTTTAATCTTTGATAGTCATTTCTACTGAATATATTTTATTTTGGAGACAAAAAGCAAAGATTATTTACAAAATAAGTTGTGGCTGAGTTTAAAAATAATAAATACTCTCCTCCTTAATTCTGCTAAATCAGTTTTAGGTAATTTACATTACAAGCCAATTCAGAGTTTTCATATCAATGAAAATGGTTGCAGTTGAGTTATGTTGTTTTCAGTCCCACAGGTTCTCCACTAGATGGTGTCCCGGTGAGCTGCTGCTGGCTGGGGCCCCTAACACAGGTGCTGCTCATTAACTCCATCAAATGTTGTAAAAGAGGTCCATGTTTTCGGTCACTTTTGGCCTGAGGGTGTCATAGTAATGTCAAGTCTACTCCCAAGCCTACCTGAAATCTCTCCTTTTTTGTCCCTAGTAACTATCATGTATGCAGCCCAAGGTGTTACCTGTTACTTTGTTCCTGAGAAATACCTCTCCCGTGAAACTTAACTCCTCCTTGTTGACATCCATCATCAAACTCTGGATTTAAGCTCTCACCAGCAAAAACAACACCATCAACAAAGCTCAGCGCACTGTGATTTAAACCTACCTCAGACATTGGATGACAATTCTCAACCCTGCAATCCACTCACCTCTCCCTGGCAGTTCCTCTTTAAATTAACCGTATGCCAAGATTAGTTAAACTTTATTTCAATTCTTCCAAACACCTCAAATCAGTAAGGACACGTAGTGGAAGTGCATCAAAGGTCTCCATAACAAATGTTATCCGAATAGTCCATATTGCTGGTAGTTAGAAAGGAGCTAGGACCAGGAAGCAGTATGCCTTCTAGCGCCAATGTGGTTAGTATAGGGACCTCCTCAAGTCCCTTTCCACCAGTAGGACCTATATGGTTGGTCACAATTGTTTGCGTGAAAGGACATGTAGGGACAGCCCCAGTGGTGGAGCCAGAGGGTAAATTGGAGTGGAAATTGGGGTGCCACCCCCAGTGCCAGCCTGTTGAAAATGTCGCCACAGTATGAGTTTTATGAACGATTCTGGTCAAAATATTTAATTTTCCAGTGTAATTCAATGCAGCATCATGCAGCACACACCAGTGCTTCACTCTGTCTTCTCATTGGTTAAACTACATGCTGCTTTTCTGTGCTCAAAACTACTGCAATGGCAACAGCATTACAGTACAGAGAATAAGTTGATGACTGTTATACTAGTAGGTAAGTATATTATTGATGTGAACCACCTAAACAGTGCAGAAGAAAAAGGGATTAAACTGAAAGACTAAAACATCTCTGTAACCCACTCCAGTCATCTAATCATTGTATTTATTCAGTAATCAAATCTTTAGCAACAACACACTCAAAGTAGATGATAAAAAAGAGATATTTCACTAGTTTTAGCTTTATTCATGAGGTGTTTCTTTTTTCTTTTATTAAAAACAAGAAAGAAATCTGATACAAATCAGGGCCAGACAGATCCCAACCCCTGGGTCAACAGCCATGGTGACCCACTTGTACAAATTAGATTCAGCTAGATTCAGCAGCTATGGTTACAAAGGGTAAATACAGACATACAAATCTGGCATACACCATTTTCCACTAATAGGTTTAGATGAACCATAATCAAGTGACTATGGAAATGTCTGCAGCTTCATGGCTTGCATACCCACATTTCTAGAGTTATTATTTTACTAGGCAACTGATACTGTCAGCGTTGGATTCAAGTGAAGGAATTAAATGCAGATAAGTCGTAGGCGCAGAAGGGCAAGAAAAAAACAAAACAGACATTACCAAAAATTAGGCAGAAGGGCCCTTAGAAGGAGTGCAAGGGAAAAAAACCCCACAAAAAAACAAGTTCAGATGGGCAACCTGCAGATCAATTTCACTACATTCATTAAGAATTTTTGAATAAGGTGTAAATTTAAGCTTTTCTGCTCTCAAGGATGAAACGCATGCAATCAACTCTCATGCTTGCATTGTGGTAGATTTAGGTTGGGGGTGAATGGTTGAGTTTATACATATATTCAAAATGGGAAAGAATAAAACACAATTCTACCTTTTTATTTCATTTATTTTGTCAAATTAATTGGATTGAACATGATTCTGTACCACATAGCAAATTATATAAATATTAAAAGAAAATCCCCTTGTAAAATTGTGCTTTTGTAATGCATCTTTCCATATGTGATACCAAAATTGTTATGTCAAAATTTTGCAAACTAAATATGATTGCAAAAGATAAGAGTATTTAGTGCTCCTTAAGGCCTGCTTATCCTCATCAGTAAATAGAAAGATATGAATGGATCACTTTTAGGGATGCAAACAATTTATTGACCAATGATTAACTGTCAATTAGTGGTTTATGAGATTCAAACTTGTTCCATCTACTGCATGGATGTCAAACTGGTTCCAGAAGGCGCCGTGTGGCTGCTGGCTGTTTTTCCAACCAAGCAGTAGCACACCAGACTCCGTTCATCTCATCAAGTGAGTTCAGTCATAACCTGATGACTTAATGAAATGACTATAGTCTAGTGTGCTGCTGTTGGTTGCAAAGAACATCATCAGCCACACGGCCCTTTCTAGAAGTAGTTTGACACTCCTGATATAATGAATTGAATTTAGTGTTGTAATGTAACCACTGTGTACTATAAGGTATTGATGTTCATTTTTAATGGGTACTGCAGAATATGAGATTTTGAGCGTGTTTCAAACCTCTACTCACCTTACCACGTCAAGACCAAAATTTCCTACTTTTATTATGTATAAATTGATGTACAGTACATGTGTCTTTGCTCATTTATTTGTGTAAACGGGGCTCTGTGACTTATAATGTAAAAGGGCTTTAAGTGAGTGCCAAGACTTTAAAAGTGCTTAGTAAATACTTATAATTGGAGTCAGATTATATTTTTCATTGATATAAGTTGACTCACTAAGATTTAGAGGTCTTGGAAAAAAAAATTGGGGACAAAAACACTATATCTACTCTTACAGCAGTACATCATGGGAATATCACAATTTTTAAAATGACAAAAATGACACAAAATTTTTCTTGAGAAATTTTTCATTTGTACATTAGTACAACTATTAAATTAACATCCAGAAAGTTAGAACCCAAAAATCAGCCAATTTTTGTGTTGTTAACAACATTAATTTGAAAGATCCAGAGGACTGGGGTGTGGAGCAAGATGTTTTATTTATAGAGCTGACAAACTGATGGATGAATTTGAAGGAATCAACTTACCTTATCTAATTTTTGCTGTCTATTTTTACACTGTTGACAACATTAAAACTGCTATGTAACTGCTGAATCAAATTCACATGAATACTGTGACCTTTCTTACAACTTAGTTTAGACTAACATCCACTGAGGAAATGTCCTGGCATAGAAGCTAACCCCAAAAGGAAGTCTTTTTTTAACATGTAGTGGACACTTTCAAATATTGATAAAAGAGGTTGGTTCCAGATGAGCTGAAGAATTGTGTGGGGAATTGGTAGCTTTAGCTGACATTACAGTCCATCCAGTTGACAGAACCATTCAAGCTTGCATGTTTAAATATAGTATATGTTGATTTATGCCCCAAACCTTTATGTGTGACAGTTGGTCAAAAGGACAAACCTTTTTTTTTTTGCAGCACCTCAGCATTCACATTTTGTGATCCCTATGGAGCTTAGTTTCTGTCAGGAATCTGAGGAATCTGTTGTTTATCGGTACTAGATAAAGTTATAATTAAGACTGCTTACATAAGTATTGTTAAGAGGCTGTGCTGTTTCTAATTTACATTGACTGATGTGACTACTAGGCATGTCCACCACTTTTATCACAAGTGATGTTTCTTTAGAGTGAGTGACTTTTGAAGCACCACAGCTGCACAGACGCTGCACCATATTTGGTGCAAACCCAGTGTTAATTAGTTTTTTTGCATATTATGCAGGTGTAACTTTCTGCCCCCTGGACCTGTACCTGGCACAAGGGTTTGTTTTTCACTTCATCACAGCATAAATTAGATCAGGACTTATTTCACTTGTTGCTAAATTGGTACTGGTGTTGGCGGTCCAAGTCCCCAGCTCTGGTTTTCAGTGTTGTTGTGTCCTTTGGCAAAACACTTCACCCGCATTGCTTACTGACAATGGGCCTGGTGGTGCCAGTGTACACCAGCCTCGCTCCTGTCAGTGAACCTCGGGGTAAAACTAAACTAAAACTATGATTAAAGCCTGCAAAGGGACCTGGCTGGTTGCAGCTGAGAGTGATCAGAAGTTAAGATGTACCTGTGGCTTGAGGTGAGTCCCTCAGTTGATAGTAGCCTTTTTCTAAAAAAGTGAAGCCACAGATTGACCCAGGGCAGAGGGAAAAAATTACCCTCTCTATTTTCCCGACTGTTCCTGCAACACAGCAATCATAATGTATTTCACTGGAACAGTTATAAGTTAACCCTTTTTGTGATGCTCTATTATAGGATCTGTGAGTGTGGTTTGTAAAACCTCGACTGAAAATTAGTTAATGGTCTTTCTGTCTGTAATGGCCATTGTTTTGATTTTAATTTTAGCTCATTTTTAGTCCAAAAAATACAGACATGAGCTGTTTACATCTCACCTTCACACTGTGTGATGGAGTATACATGCCCTTTGAGCAGGTGGTGATTGATTGATTTAAGTATTTCAAAGCTTGCCAAGGCTGCAATAGCTTGCAGCTAAAACTGTTTAGTAAAAATCTGTATGAGTCATCTAATGCTGATACAGCTTTAAGGCTGTATCAGCCATAGTTTTGTGATGCTCTATTACTACTATCTATTAATCAAAATATAGATACCATGAGATAAGAACTATATTGTAACTGTGAGACAAGCATGTGCATGTATATACAGGATTCCCAAATATGATAAAATAGTTCAAGGCAATCTTATTTTACTAGATAAAACAAGAAATAATAAGACTATAAAATCTAGTCTCACCTCTCAAAGTAAATGTAGAAATGCCTGTCTAGCACACAAGTATAAACTTGTACTACCCCAAAGAAACCTATCACTGGCATATCGAAATTTTACCATTTTTCTGTGAGAATATCTTTCAGCTTATATAAAAGTGAAATTATAAACATCTGAGTGACCTGCTTTAACTTTCATTTCTGACATATCTTTCTCATTTCTTCCTTTTAATTATTTTTGAAACATTTAAGATTTTATACCGCTGTTTTGAAATCTAAGTGTTGTTATTCTGTTTACCTGAACTGCTGCTGGCATTACAATCTCTGCAGGAAAAAAATCAAGCAGGGCAGTATGAAAACAGTCTTCTACCTCCAGATTCTGGCTGCATAATTTGTCCCACATTTACATTTTTTTTTATATGCTAACTTAAAATGTGAATCTTCTGGTGGTCTACCAATTCAAAGAAGATGGATTTCTTTCTAATTTGAATAAAGTCTTACATTACCTATTTCCACAGTTTTCTGTTTCATTTCTTATTAAAACAGTTTTTCCTTTAACTTCTTTTATAGCTATTTCACAATTTTTTTCACATAACGGAACAAACACAAAAAACAAATTTGCTCATTTGGGACTGACATTTTTTTTTAATTTGGTGATAATTGGAACTGAATATTTCAGAGCAGTTTGTTGAACTTACTAACACAATTTTACTTGGATGTTCTGCAGTTATCAACGAGCAAGCGGATAGTTGGTTTCACATGCAACTATAACACGCGATTATAGTATTATGGCTTTAAAATTGTATATTTGGATAATTGTACCTTCAGTTCGCTGTCCCCTACATCCAGTGAGATTGCCCTGATGATTTCCTACTCCTAGATGGAAAAAAGAGGACATGATGCAAGGGTTCTCTTACATCATGTCCTCGCTCCTTTCTGAAGTGCACTGTTTTTTGTGTTTTTATTTTTATTCCCATTACATGTAAACATACTGACATACGCATTTCTTTACAGTAGTGTAGAATCATCCATTTCTTTGTTCAGATGTAAATGTGTATTTGTTCAGATTTAGATGTGTATTTGAATTTCATGAGTGGTCCATCTTATTATTTAATTATTATTATTTTTTTTTTTACGGCACTAGTGGCTCGTTTTTCTGACAGTAGGCTGACAGGAAAGGGGGTATGAGAGAGGGGGAGAGACATGCGGGAAAGGACCAAGCTCACTAGAATAACTTTACAGAAAAATCAGCAATAATTGTAATGCTAAAGCAGAATCAGCCAGAACCCAAAATGCAGCCACAAAAGATGGTTAACCAAATGATTTATTCCAAAGAATAAAAAAGGGGAGAGGGATGAGGTCTCACTGGCAGATCAGGAATGGGGAATGCACAGGGGACACACAGACGACAGAAGGCAAGTCCACCAACCAGGGGCAAGGTCTTGAAACAGTTCAGGGTCATGAACGGGAGGATCACTGGCAGAGAAAATCCAAAAACAAGAAGGCAGGAGGCAGGGTCGGTGGTAGGTAGGGTTCGGCAGCAGAAGAAGGATCAGGCAAAAATCTGTGGTCAAAAACAGGCAGAAAACTCCAGGAACTTGAGACAAATGACTTGAAAGCTGTGACAATGGCAAGAGACGATCTTGCACTAAAGTGGTGACGAGCAGTAGTTTAAATAGAGGGTAGCACAATGCAGCAATGCAGGTGAGAGCAATAAGTAATCAGCACAGGAAAGGCAGAGCTGCAGGGCAGGAATCATCATGGCAATAATATCCAAACTCATCAGTATAAACAGTAACATAATGAAACTTACTTCCTGCCTGACAATTTAGAGCAGATGGCATCTAACAACGTTTCCATACAGCTTCTTGCATGTAAATCTTTTAGTGTGTTCAGATCCAGCAGCTGCGGTCTTTGCAGTCCAGATTCTTCGGCCGCTGTGATGTTCACATGGTGCTCTGTGTTTTTTTTTGTTTGGGCCAATCCATGTCAAGTCCATCTTTATCGTTATTCCTTGCACCTGTGTCACTCCCTGATTGTTTCCTTCTTAAGTCCCTCTCAGTTACAACCACACTGCTGGATTATCAAACGCTTTTAACTGGTAGTTTTTCCAGCACTCCTATTTCACCCTTATTGTTTCCACCACGCTCTTGCTGCCCCTTTTTGCGTTGCCCTTGTCGGATTATTGCTGTCCACCTAGTCATCAATTTGTATCTTCCTCTGAACAATGTGACCAGTCTTCCCATTTCCAATAACAAATCAGTCATCCTCAGTATTACTGATCATTTTTCCAAGGAATGTCACCTCATTGGTCTCACCAAACTCCCTTCTGCCGCAGAAACTGACAAACTTCTCTTTAACCAAGTTTTTAGGTTGTGTGGAATCTCTTGCAAGATAACATCCAATTGTAGAACTCATTTTATTTCCTGGGTCTGGAAGGACTTCTGCCCTGCCCTTGGGGCCAAACAGTGTCTCTTGTCCAGATCATCCTTAAACTAACAGTCCCATCTTGTTTACCACATATCTCAAATCAAACCTTTCCTGGAAAACGATCTTTGTCTTCTAGTTCAACCTTCAGTCTGTTTGTCAGGTATTTTTTGATCCAGGCAATTTTTGAATTGTTGAGTGTTCTAGACTTTCTTACAGAGTAAGTCAGGTTTATTAATTGTATAAAATACACTGGAGAACAATGCTATACATCTTGTCTAAATGACTGAGTTTGTTGAAGCAGATGTATGATAGAATCCTCAACTCCATGTTACTAAGCAAACTGCAGGGGTTCCTGATAGCTGCTTGTTTACTTGCTTGGGTGTACCAAAAGTAGTCTCTCTATTGCCTTTATATTGTGGTATGTCAGGGTAACAGTTCTATTGTCATTTAGCACTGTTGAGATGAGTTTTATTTGGTACTGGAATAAGGTAGGAAGTCTATCACAACACTTGAACCAATCTTCTGATGCAGGCTTGGGTTGAAGAGGTGCAATGGCCTAGTCTGAACAGGACTTCAGGACTCCATGGCTGATACCATGTGGAGCTGGTGACTTTGGGATTTAGTTTCTGCACTTGTCTCTTCAGTTGACCAGAAACGTGAAAGGGAGCAGCACCATCTTCTGATTTGTCTGAGAACAAATGTATAGAAACAGGATAATCCATGGCAGAACTGGAAGATGAAACATCTGAGGTGTGACGGAGAAGCTTTAGATCGAAAGAGTGGGCAGGAGAGAATGATGCTGAACTTTCTTCTTGAACTGAACCAATTGAAGAATGTATTCAGTTCATTGGCTCTTCCACTGTCCTTCTATCTGGCAGATCCTCCTGCAAGAAGCCTGTGATCTTCATCCCAGATCATGCATCCCAATATTTTTCTGCTAAAGATGCTCTCGAGTTTTTTCCTGTATGCTGCTTGCTCTCTCTTATCTTGACCTTAAGCTGTTTTTGTGTACTCCTCAAAAACTCCCTGACTCCTTTCCTAAAGTCTCCATTTTTGTTTAGTACTTCCATCGGATCACAGGGGATTGTTATTAGAGAAGCATTTCACTGTTCTAGTGTGTACAGTGTTATCTAAACAGGAGTTTAGGTAGTCAGTCTATGGCTGTACGATGTGGCCAAAAGTTATATCACATTATAGTTCTTAATTTTCATCAAACCAATATAATTCTCATATTGCCATAAACAATTTCAAAGCCTCATAAAATTGCCAAGAAAGACTACAGCAAATTCCTCTACAAACCAAAAAGAATCTACAAATATTTTTTGGAGCTTGGAGCTCAACAGATGAAATGAACATTTAACAAGGTGATCTTATGAAATCCGTATGATTAACTAACAACTACTAATTCCTAACTAGCTCTGAAAAAACCGACTAAATGTCACTAATTAAATTACAAAATCTAACTTTTAACAAAGTCTTATTGACACTATGGATGGCACACTACAAAAGGTTTTTTTTTTTTTTTTTTTTAAATAATCCTGTTAAGATATCCCCCCACCCTGTTTACTAGTAATCCACAGCAAGAATCAGTAGAACCTTTGTGCACAAATTACTAATATTCAGTGGGAAATAGAGGAGCAATCTCCTCTATTGGCATTTATGCACATGCAAAGTTTCACAATAATTAGTGCAGATTAAATTACAACATTAAGCAGCTCACTCTGGAAAGAAAGAGGAATACATTCCCATTTCTTTGAAAAGAAAAAGTTAAACAGCAGATTTAACTAACCTTATTAAACCATTCAAAAGGGCCAATATATTCAAGCAGTGTTTCACAAAGGTAGTTGTAGTGGGCATATGCTTAAAATTATTAAAATGACTTATTACCCTTTGAGGCCCATTGCCTACAGTAAAACTTTTAACTAGTGATAAACACTGAAAGCAGAAGTGTTTTTATACTGCACCAGTAATGAATACTATTTTCTTTCGAATGACTTATAGTAGTGAGAAGCTACACTATCCACACCAGGGTTTTAAATTGATAAAATATTGTATAGAATCTTTTGAAAAAACATATTAACCGGTGATGTATTTTAAAGAGTTTATCAATTACTTATCAGACATCAGAGCTTATATGTAATCACATAAT
>JAUZNJ010104855.1:0-47287 GCA_034780135.1 Jordanella pulchra | reverse complement strand
GATGAACAGGTGCAGCTGGTGAGTGAGGCAGAGACGGCAGGTGGGAGTAATCAGCCCATCAGTGCAGAATCATAACAACAACGGCTGATAGGCTTGATTGGAGACAGCTGTGCGACAATTACCCCACCGCTCTCCATCCTAGAACGGGTGCCACCTAGTGGGGAAGAATGGCAACTGCAACCCAGGAGCAAAGCTCACAAAAGAGGCAGAAGGACCCGGAATCATGACACTAGGACTACGCTTTCTGCGTACTGTCACCCAGTCACCCAGTCGCCTGGCTGCTCAGGCACTTTTGGAGGACCGCTACGTGGATATGTCTCTGGTCTCTCTAGGCTGGTAACTAGTGGGCCTACCCTGACACCTGGATGTTCAACAGCCTGAAGCCACAGAACGCTCAAGCTCCCAGGCCTCTGGTAGAGGACCCGAGCTCAGAGGATGAAAGAGCTTAACCGTTTAAAAACGGTTAAAATAAAGGTTGGTGGATAAACAAACTGAGAGGGGAAACATTATTTTATTCTGTTACCGTTAGGTCTCTAGTTAATAATTGGGATTATGAGATGGCATGTATCCAAGTTGCCAATAGTGTTGGGGTTTGCATATTGATTATGGGTAATTCACTTGTGGCTAATGAGACAAATTTGCAGCCGTTTGTGGTCAGTAAAATCTTTCCTGATGAAATTAGAACCAACCTTCCATTTTTATAGAAAACATTATTTTTATTCAGCTGCAACTATGCCTTTCCATGTCACCTTCCAGACTGGACCACTGAAGATGTGTTTTTATCCTGCCTGTGGCTTGTGTAACAAGAGGACAGATTCTACATTGTGTAATTTTTTGCCGTAAGAATGTTCCACAATGTTATGGAGGACCTTAAGATGAATAACGGGCAAATCCAGATGAAAGGGTCCAAACATGATCTGATACAGTAGGAAAATGTTCACAGGTTTATTCAAAAGACAAAATGTATAATTAGTTGCTTGGAGAGAATAGTTTTCCTCTTTGTAACGTGTAGTCTGTTGCCACATTTCATGCTTCAAACATAAATATATAAAATTGGAATTCTTTGTGGAAAAAAATCAACAAGTGGGACACAATTGTAAAATGTAATGAAATTTATTGGATGTTTTAAACTTTTATAATAAAAGTGGGTCTTACAAAATGAATAGGCCCCTTGACTTTCAGTGTAGTGAGGCTCTTTGAATGATCCAGCATTGACCTAAATGACTTATGATACTGATAAATAGGATCCACCTATGGGTAATCAAGTCTCTGTATAAATGCACCAGCTCTGTCATTGTCTCGGAGGTCTGTTTAAAGCACAGAGAGCATTGTGAAGAACAATGAACACACCAAACATGTCCAAGATACTTTTGTGGAAAGTTTAAAGCTGGATATGGATGCAAAGAATTTTCCCTAAGCCTTAAACATCCCAAGGAGCTCTGTGCAACAATAATATTGAGATGGAAGGAGTATAAGACCACTGCAGATCTACAAAACCCAGGTGTCCCTCTAAACCTTAGACTCAAACAAGGAGAAGACTGATCAGAGAATCAGCCAACAGGCCCATTGTAGTGCCATAAAACCATGATGGAAAATTTTGCACATAGAAGACAAATGTCCATGTTTCATCTTGAGCAGTTGTGTTTGGATGGAGGATGCAGAGTGCCCCCAGTGTCGCTGGACTTTTGCCGAAGTCCTCTTTTGCAGCCCCTCCCCCACAGCTGACTCTACAGGACACCTCCCACCGAGGTGTGCTCTGCTGCACCCCCGTACTGTGTGTCTATTGGACAGTAATCAGTTTTATGCTGCACAAATCTGGCCTTCATGGAAGAATAGCAAGAAGAAAGCTATTTATTAAAGATATCCTTAAAAAGTGTTGTTTAAAGTTTAACACACAGCACCTGGGATACGCACCAAACATGTGAAACAAGATGCTCTGCTCAGATGAAACCAAAATCTAACTTTTTGGTAACAATGCAAAATGTTTTTTGGTGTAAAAGCAACACAGCTCATCACTCTGAAAGGAATTGCATGGAAGAATGGGCAAAAATGCCAGTCTTGTGATGTGCAAAACTTTTTGCTTTTTACACAGCTTGAATTTGCCTCCTTTTTTAATGCAGTTTGTTTCTGAATCTTGTGTCTTCAGCTTATCTACTGACAACTTTTTCTTTTGTTTTACAATTTTTAAAATTGTCTTGCGTATCAACAGCTTAAGGAACACTTAGTTCATCATTTCTGCTCACATATTCTATCCTTTAATATGCTTCTTGTTTTTTTTTTTTGTTGAGCTTTTTTACGGCACTAGTGGCTCGTTTTTCTGACAGTAGGCTGACAGGAAAGGGGGTATGAGAGAGGGGGGCAGACATGCGGGAAAGGACCACAAGCCGGGTTCAAACCTGGGTCGCCCGCGTCGAGGACTAAGGCCTCAATACATGGGTCGTACGCGCTAACCTCTGCACCCTTTAATATGCTTCTTAAGCCCTTGTATTTTCGCAGTCTTTTTGACAATATTTCAACAATTATTTTGAACTACTGCTACTTTTAGTATAACTTCAGCTTTTTAAGTGGTTTGAGCTGTCTTTGTATAAGCCTCTATCCCTGCCCTTCCTCTGCTTCTCATGCTCTGACTTGCATGTAAGGATGTTGGCTTTAAATTTCCAAATTTCTTAAGCTTAACCTTCAACAACTGACATTTCTGTATTATTTTCCAACAGTTATGCCAATTATTGACAATTCCACACATAATGTTACACTTCTTTTTCATTATCATATTCTTTTACATTTTATTTATTTATTTATTTATCTTATTTATCTTTATTTAACCAGGTAAAACCCCACTGAGATCTGGATCTGGTTTTCAAGGGGTACCTGGGCAGAAGTCTGCAATTTTAGTTCCTATCCTTAATTACTCCTTTGTTTCAGCTTGCTTTTTCTATTTTTCAGGAAAGAAATTAAGCTTTTTTGTTTACTTCTATTTCATACTACTTAGCAGGTTCTGCTTTTAACTTCTGCTTGTTTCTGTCATTTTCAGCTTACAGCTTAGCGTACAGCATTCACACTGCATTTTTGCAGGAAATACAACTTTTTCTAGTAAATTTTTTATAATTGTTTCATTGTTTTGATCCATTGTTTTTTAATTACTTTTATGCCTCAACAATTCGATTTTCTCTGCATGTTTTCCTGTAATGTTTTTTTTTATGTACAGCACTTTAAATTGTCTAACTATTGAAATTATTTTACATTGTATAAAGAAACTTCCCTTGTCTTCCAATGGTCAATAAGCCACCATATCTTCTCTTGTTACCTTTAGCTAATGTTGCTTGGGGTGCGCAACCCCTCTGGGTGGTTTGAACTTTATTTTAAGAAATTTTCTCCATCCTTTTCACCATTTTGAGCCCAGGAAAAATAATTTCCTACCCATGTTTAGATAAGCCCAAAGTTATTCACACTTCTGGCATGTATAGATTGAAAATGATTTCAGTTAAGTTTTTTTTTCCTGATTGAAATTAAAACAGGTTTGTTCTTTAATATGAAAAAAATAAAAGGAGTATTATTTTAGATACAATAACTTATCTTTAAATAAACCTTTTTTAAAAAAGTATTTCTTTATAAAGCTGCACAAATCCATTGGCTTCACAGAAATCAGCCCTTACCTCCAGTGACCTGCTGTTTCTTTTGGTATTTTGATGATTTATATTTGGTAATGAGCTTAAAGTATTTGTGTCACCCATATCTTTTATTTCTTCCAAAGAAAATCTACCAGATTCAAGCAGGACTTTCAGTCATGACATAAACATGTTAAAATCCTAAGATTACTTCAATTTCTCAAGCGTATAGATAATTTAGACATAAATAACTAAAACTGACCTGCTATAGAGAAGTCATATCACAGCAGGCTATAAGAGTGAATTATAGCAAATCACTTAACTTTTCAGCTAAGCTTAAAAACAAATCCGTCCTTATTTTTGTGGCCTACAACAGACTAGAGCAGCACTTGTATCGCTGCAGACAAAGCCACAGTCCATGTGTGCATCTCCAGTTACATCCTATCATCGTTAGTGAACAAGATACCAAGATACTTAAACACCTCCACTTGAGATAGAGACTAACCCCCTACAAAGAGAAGGCAGTCTGGTTGAAAACCATGACCTCTCACTGAGATGAGATGGGTCAGTGTAAGCTGAATGTCATGACCTGAAGAAGCAAACACAACCAGATTATCAGCAAAAAGCTAAGATAAGATCCCGAGGCTCCCAAACCAGACAGTTACCTCAGACAACTACAGCAGCCAACACAGGATAGCTTCCGGGACATGGTCCAGATCCACAAGACACATATAGGCTTGGGAAGCTACTCAAATGACCTCTGCTAATTCCATGAGGGTAAGGATCTGGTCAACTACAAACAGGCTCAAACCCAAACCGTCATTTCTCTTGTGTGAGCCCACAGATTGAAAGATCTACACCTGTTTTGTAGTTGCCATGAGCCAAATGACTGAAAATTTACATAAGCATGATCTGGTTAACTATTCCATGGCAAGGATAAAACCACATTCCTTCTGCAACCATCACTTGGAGATGCTTCAACAACATCCACAAGTAAGTGTCCTTAGACAAGGTTTGATGCTTGATTATTTGGAGCTCTCCCTTCAGTAAAACCTTAGACCATGGCTCCATTATGCCACAGCAGCAATGCTACAGCCTATTCCTAACCATTGAAGAGGTGTTTTAACCATGACATCCTTTTAATGTCCACAGACTTCAAAATCTCAGGTCAAATATCATCCTTACCTGGATCCCTGTTACATAAGAGCATTACACCTATCTCAAAGACCCCTGTCCCATTGATGGAGCTTTTTTTTTAATAGGCAAGGCACACTCCCAAAAGAAAGAGAAGAGTTTATCAGTTTTACAACAGTAAGGCCACTAATATCAAAGAACAAAAATATATTTATGACTCATTAAAATCATAAAAGAACCAAGGGAGGACAAGGGGGCAAGAAGGCTGTTTTATTGGACCCAACAGTCCCGTGATGTTTTGTGTTGACATTGGGGTAAAAGAGGACAATGCATCAGAGGTGAGAGGAGAAGAGTGCAGACAAAGGGGCGATGCGGGGGAGTTGCAGGCCCTGATGCTGGATCTTTTGTCCATGAAAAAAAATTAAAAAGAAATTGCAGTCTGTATTTATAGCAAAACTTTAAGGACGGATAGATGCTCTTGATTTTTCGTGCAGTAGACATAAATTCACATGTAGCCATACAACACCACACGAACACAAACAGGAGTTTTAAAACGTTGATGTTAAACCATGCTTTTACAAGGTATTGATAATAATATACACATTTGCCACAACCGTGTTTCCATATTTGCGACGGTTTTTTCGAATGTAAAAACAATGCTTTCAGTCGTATAAAAAAATAATTCAAGTCTCCGTACAAGCAAAGCAGGAGTTTGGTCCGCATTCCTAGACTGTTAAGTCGGAGTTGTTCCTGGTGTATCTTGGACTCCGACAGCGCTGTCCTGTTTGTAACCTTTATGGACAGGAGTTTTAGGTTCAGCCAAGGGCCAGGTGGGATCTGGTGTGGGGACCAGTGGATCTTCTCCCTGCTTTTTGCAGATGACCTGGTCCTGTTGGCTTCCTCTTGCAAAGACCTACAGCATGTACTGGGCGGTTTGCAGCCAAGTGTGATGTGGCTGGGAGGACAATCACCTCCTCCAAGTTCGAGGCCATGGTCTTTGACCGGAAAAAGGGGGCTTGTCCCCCTTATTTTGGAGGAAAGTTCCCGCCTTAAGTGGAGGAGTTCAAATATCTTGGGGTCCTGTTCATGAGCGAGGGGACAATGGAGATCGATAGACGGATCGATGTGACTTCTGCTATAATGCAGTCGCTGCACCGGTCTGTCGTGGTGAAGAGAGAGCTGACCAAAAAATCAAAGCTCTCGATTTACTGGTCGGTCTACGTTCCTATCCTCACCTATGTCATGAAATCTGGATCATGACAGAAAAAAGAAGATCCCGAATACAATTGGCCGAAATGAGCTTTCTCTGCAGGGTGGCTGGGCGTTCCCTTAGAGATAGGGTGAGGAGCTTCTGGAGGTAATTCTGGAGAGGCTCAGAGTAGAGCCGCTTCTGCTCCACATCGAAAGGAGTCAGCTGAGGTGGCTCGAACATCTTTTTCGGGGACCCCCTGGATGCCTCCTTGGGAAGTGTTACAGGCACGCCCCACAGGCCCAGGGAATGACCCAGGACACACTGGGACTATGTCTCTCATCTGACCCAGCAGTGCCTCGCTCTTCCTCCAGCAGAGCTGGAGGAGATGTCTGTGGAGAGGGAAGTCAGGGAGTTGTAAAATTTGACATCATTTTTTTCAGTTTTTCGGCTTTAGGCTTGTTTACTGTTTTGGCCAAGAATTTTAATTTTTAAGCATCCCTAGTTTAAAGCAGAGTGTGGGCTTTTTGTTCAACATAGCTGTCAAGTATCCTGTTTTGGCCAGTACACTACCATATATTTTATCCCTCTTTCCCTCTGCGCCCCCATATTAGCAGTTTCCTGGAAATTTCCCGTATTATTGTATTATAAAACTGTGGCGCAAAAGATGCTATGCAGAGTATGCGGTGCTGCTATATCGGTTGCGCGCCAAAGTGATGAGAGAAAAAGAAAATCTCACATTTGTATTTGTTGTATATAATTGCTTTTCTGCACGTCTAAATTACAGACCTTACAGATTAACCCCCCCCCCACACACACACACATGCATTTATGCCTAACCCTAACATTAACCCTAACTATTATCAGTATATTCCTAACAATAATCTTAATATAAAGTTATTTAACATCATACCTCTAAACTGACTGTTTAAGGGTAAAAATGGTGGTCTGCCACATTAGGACTAGCCTAGCTCTCCATAATGCCTGTTGGTCCTCAGAAGGTTAGTATATAAACCAAAAATGTATCTACATAGGTAATATAAACAAGTAAACACACATCCTACTCCTCCTTCCTTTACCCTCTCTCTCTCACTGCCTCCCTCCAGCTGCTCCAGCATGCGCTCTCTCGAGCCAAGCTGGAGCGCGTGTTTACATGGAATAACAGGGGTGCTAAAGATAAACTCACACAAAAAGAAGCTATCAGGAGCTCGAAATAGGAAACGAAAGATGGAGAAGGAGGAAGATGTTGCCACGGAGAAAGACAACCTCTCCAGTGACTAAAACACGGCAGGTAGATGAAATATAGCACCTCAAGGTTCTGTGTAGAGATTGGTACACATTAGAGTTAACTTAATCTACCACAAGGAAAACGGTATGTTTCTTTTGTCTTGCAACTGTCGGATCAGTAGTTTGAATATAACATAATGATGCCTAAAAATCTGAAGAAAGTTGCTTTTGCTTATTTTACTGAACAGGCAGTAATGAAATCAACTAGACGGTGAACTGTCAAAAAGGTCAAATTTAGGTGCAATAAATTAATTACAGGGGAAATAAAACCTGTCCTTAAATCTGTACATTATTTTCTGAGACAGAAATAGCTTCATTTATATAACTGTTTCATTTCAGATTCCCTTTATGACTAAAACATTGTTTGATGAACAGACTGACAACTCAGTAGTTCAATGCTGATGCATCTATAAGCTTCTCGCCTATTTTCCTTAATTTACTTCTGGTTGGAAGCTCCAGCGCTGTTCGGCGAATGTGAAGTAAAGCGTGTCCATGTTAAATGGGTCCAACTTGACAAACAATCGAAGCGTTATATTCAAGATGGATTTTGTGGATACTTAGAAGTGATCAGCTTCCAGCTCTACTCAGACACCAATGATAACTGCAGGTAAGTTGAAAAAAAAATTAAAAGAAAGTCCTTTTAAGTATGAGCGCGAGCTCAAGAACAAGCAGAAGAGAGCTGCAGGTCTGTGTTTTGGCCACAGGTGGCAGTATCAGAAAATTCCGTAATGCCTCTTCAAGTGTCTTTTTTGGACAAGTTAATAGACAATTTTAGAAAATCTTAGGTTATGAGTCATTTTAAAAAATGGGAGCAAAACTAAAAGGGCTTAAATTTTGGGAGACATTAAAAGTATAACATGAAAAATGTAATAATTACATTTGTGATATTAATTGGCAAATAACAGGAATACTATCTTGACGTTTAGTCATGCGTGATTTTCTTGTATAATTTAGCACTCTAGTGCACATTTTAATAACTACCACTAATGGAGTTTCCATCATACCTACACTCACACACTGATTCTTTTACGTTCTGACTCTGCCACACATTCCCCAGTGTAAGCACAGTATCCTTGCATAGCCTCTATATAGTGCTGCCTCTCACGGCTCCATGTGAATGAGAGTGTGTGTGAGTAAGCAGCAATGATCGGCCTGTCACTTACAGCCGCTGCTTGGTATGCAAAGAAGACCACAAAACCATAGATGGAGGGAAGAGAACATTTAGCAATGAGAGAGGAGTAGAAAATGTTGTTTTATGCCATTGATGGTTGTGGAGCAGAGACAGATAAAGAGGATAGAGACGGGGAGAGGAGGGGGGATAAACATGGTGATGGCGAGTGAGTGAGAGGGGGGAGGAGCAGAGAGATGATTCCTCTCTAATCCTCTAGACGCACGCTCGGTCTGGCTGCCTCCTGGCTCAGAGAGAAAGAGGGAGACGGAGGCAGGTGAAGGCAAACAGAGAGAAGCCAAGAGAGAAAGGGGGGAGAGTAAAAACACAAGATGAAGGGAAGGGAAGAGAAGAAAACTGCCTCTCTTTCTACAGCACGCTGAGACGGGGAGGGAGCCACTCTGAGAGCTGGAGAAACATTCAAGTCTCCGAGTGTGAAGAGGGAGCTTGAGGAAGAACAAGATGCTTCGATACCGCTGTTCCTGAACCAAACCAGGAGAGTACGAAGGCGCAACAGGAGGGGGTGGGACAGAAGGAATCCCTTGAAAAAAGAAAAAGCACATCAAGACATGTCTGGCTTAGAGAAAGAGAAGCGATGAAGAAAATGGAGAAGAGATTGTGGAGCAAAGAAGCAGATCCTTCAAAAGATCGGCTCACATGCACATGGACCTGAGCCTGACCAAACTTACTACGAGATGCTGTCAAAGAACCAGGGTGGAGTGTTGGTGATGGATGTCTGCTTGCACACAATGCTGCTTCTCCAAACTCAGCAGGAGTAGATGAGAGTCGGGTTCTCCTCCGATTCAGGTGTGGGTGAGAGAGCATATGGCCAAGCAGATGTTTGGGAAGTAATCGGAGACCAGGAGTCGCCAGAGGAGAAACAGTGAGGATAGGGGGAAGACACTCACGTGTAGTGAGTTGGCAGAGGATTATTTAGGCATCAGGACTTTGTGTATGTGTGTGTGTTTGTTTGTTTGTGTGTTGCTCGCACAACTCAACCATCTAGGAGCTGGAAGAGCTGTTTTAGAGTGTGTTTGAAGAAAGGCAGAACACAGTGGTTTATCACTGAGCCTTTTCAGGCTCCCTTACACCTGGAGATCCACCCTCACTACCTCACCGCTGCACAAGTGGACTTTTTGAGCACTTTATCACCAGCGCTGGTTGTTCTCCTGCTGGCTGGGAAGCCCACTGAGGTGCCACTCCTGATTTCCTTGGCCCGGTGGATGCCTGCTACCTTTAACCATGGGAGAATGGACCATCTTAGAGCGCCTCCTGGAGGCTGCCGTGCAGCAGCATTCTACAATGATTGGAAGGTGAGTGGTCTCTAGAAGGGTCTTTGCATCACTCTTCATGTGAACACTATTCTAGTTCCCCTGTTATGATGAGAAGCAAGCATCAAGGATATAAGTAATTCTATCGTGCAGGTCAGTGATTCCTTGTTTACAGTCACTGATTGTGGCATCGGGTGGGGATGGGGGGGGGGGCTTTAGCCTCATTAATTCCCATGAGTGACTTGATGGAAGGGTTATGCATCCTTAAGAGACAGCATTAGTCCACATACAGGCTCTGAATATCTGGGGACACGGAGTGGCATGAAGACATCTCCCCAGAGGCTCCCACCGTGCGCGCATTCACACGTTTCATTTTTCATGACCATTGCTCTGTATATCTGCCATCTGGTTCCACGGCAGCTTCAGAAGCCACAATGTTAAACATGCATCTTGCCACAGTTTTACAAGACTACCCCCCCCCCCCCCACACACACACACACACAGTGACACACACTTAGAGTCACAATGAAGTCATTTTCTGAACCCAAATAAGTAAGTCAATCCACCGCCACTGCAGCTATGATTTATGCATTCTGTTACATGCAGAGATTTCTTGTATTTTAGTAAAACTAGTTCTTGTCAGTTCTGCAATTATTTATAACATTTTAGCTTAAAAAACCCACCAAGTAAACATGATTAAAATTCCATGTTGAGCAAATAGCTTATTACTGAAAGGGTTTTGAGGACATCTGTGACACTACAGGTTCAGCTTAAGTTCACAAGAAGCTGAATTTCTAGTTCAAATCAGTCCCCTCAAGCGTCTGATCTACTCGGGTTAGTGGAGGCTTTCAATTATGCAGCAAATCCTTTGATTTCATTCACATGTGGAAATGCTGCCTTTTACATCAAGTATATAAAAAATCCTACATCTGCATTTTGTGTCCTGCTATAAACCCAACCTAGGTGACTTTAAGAGGTCATTAGGGGTCATTAATCCACTGGGGGAAGACGATCACAAAGGGTAGTTTGACACACTGATGTAACAGATTAAAGTCAATTTAATACGATACTAGAGGAAGTGCCAGAGGTTCCAGAGTTTTTTTTAAGATGAATGGTGCATAGCTTAATGATTTCAGCCCCCTCCCCACCTGTTGCTTCACACTGCTAGTCGGTTTGCTTAGAGATGGTTTTTACACTTTGGCCAGTCTTACAGAAAGGCTAAATTTGACTGCTTAAGAGTTTTGGAATGTACCAGAATTCTCTCTGGATACAAATAGGGTAAAGTAAGAAGGAGCTTCCCCGCCCCCACCTGTTGCTGCAGATCTTTAGTCTGCTAGCAGGGAAAGGGTTACTACACTTTTGCCTTGGTTGTCATTTTGAACAGTTGGGGAAGACTTGTTGATGTGAACACACATAGACTTACTTAGGACCTTTCTATTGAAGTCCACAGATCATGGTTCATTTTTAACCCTTTCTATGGGTGGGCCCAAGCCTCCATGTGGCAAATTTTTATTTTTGGATTCTACATTTCTGCCAATAATACCTTCTGCTGCAATCAAAACTCGGATGATCAGATCATTTACACAGCTACTATAAATATGTTGTCCTCTATTTGTTAAATCATCTAGTGTTATCTGTGAAGGTTCTTAGCCATCCAGGTCACGGTAAAGCTTGGAAGGTTCAGTTTAGGCAAGCCCTCATGGGGGGCTTTCCAGGCACCATAAGCGGTCGCTTAGTGAGTGTATTCCTTGGGCTGGCCCTGCCTTGACCCTTAACCTAACCGTTAGTAGTACATACCTATTTGTAATTGTTAATAAAACCAACCCCCCCAAACGTTAAGGACCAGCATAAGGTCCTCCCTTTGCTGGTAAATTACTAAAAATGGTTCTTATTCAGCAATAAGTTCAAGTACCTCCACCCTCCCGATCCCCCCCACCCACACCCACAGAAATAAACAAATTGCTGTGCCCAGGCCACTCAGCTGGCTCCAGAAGGTTCGGTAATTCCAATGAAGACAACTGCGGAAATATTTCTATCTATTACTGTTTAATGCCACAGTAAAGGTTTTCTTAATCTGCACAATTACAAGATAAGACATAAAAAGAGAGTTAGTGTTTATTTAGCATTTTGGACCAAATTACTCCATAAATGTGTCATTTTTTAAAGCCAAAAATCATTTTTTTTTGTTATGCATGCAAGTAAAATCTATGTTTTCATTAGACTTTGTTTGGTAAATGTGAGGAAACCATAACACTAAGGTACTTTTACTGAGGCCAAAACACCAAATGCTTGTTAAAGATGTTTCCAGTGTTGATGAACCATTTGTCAGCATTTACTTCCGATCATTCATGGCACACTAGGAACGCACTGTTGCTCATCAACCTGGAGAGTCATCCTGGCTGCAGGGTCTGAGTGAGAGTGAGAAAGAGGAGAGACTGAGAGAGGAGGTTGCCAAGAATAAAATACATCTAAAAATGACAACATCAACATCGGCAGCTTCAGTGGAGATGTTTAGCTGAAATCTGTGAAGGAGGAAATGAGTAGAAGCAAGAATCAGGAGCATGAGGTGCAGATGTCAGACGGAGCGAGTGAAGTGAAGTGAGCAGACACATGCGTTAGTCTGCGGGGCGTTGGAGAAAAGCGGATCGGACCGTCTTGTCATGAGAAGGTGCTGGATGACATGACCCAAGCAGGGTTTCTGCTGCCAAAAACAGTCTTCATCACACAGATTCAATCTGTTGTACAGAGTGGAAATGCTTGGTAATACAGTGATGTTGTCATAAAGGCTTTCCCACAGCATCTGTTTGGTTTCCCCTGATGAGTTGTGTTTTCCTGAATAATCTGAGGATAAATATAAAAGATGAAGTTCGTGAGGAGCAGGAAGTTTTGTCTTAGATTTCGATATCTTTACACAGTCTAGTTCATAGCAAAGGAGGCCTCTTAAACTTTTTGCCAGCGTGATCTCCGGAGCAGTAATCCTTTTAAGCTAATCCTCTCCAATTCAGCTCAGTCTAAAAATTGCAGTTTTTTCTAACTGAAATTACATTGATGAAAGGTAAAATGCTCTTTTGTGTTTTTTTAACAAAGTTTCCTGATTTTGCATGCTTTGTTTAGGGTTCCTGTGCAGTGAATCAACTTATTGTTTGGAATCACGGTGGCTTAGGGATGCAAATGCATTGCAAATAAATAAATTTGTTGCAAACACGAAAAGTTTTGCGACACAAGCATGAGACCAGCAAACACAAAAGTTAGAATAAAATGCAAAACATGAGCAAAGGAAAAGAATGCTATTAACAGTAAAAACAATGGTAGAAAAAAGAGAGTGTTCTGGAAGTGTTCTAGATCACTAGGGGAGATGATCGTTAACCTGGAATATGTGTAATATGGAATTGGACCATAGAAAATAATACAAGTTTATGTCTTTGGATGACGCCTATAAACAGAATTTTTCATCTGCATGCAGGTTTTGTGTTTGCAGCACATTTGCACTTTGCTGCTCTCAATTTGCTGCTATTGCAGCTATTTGTTGTGTTTGTCATTCCTTTTTGTTTTGCTGCACATTTATTCCTTTTCCACATGTTTGTACCTCTCAGCCACTGTATAGATCATTTGAATAAATCGTTTTAGAACTGCAAGATATGTCGAGTAAGAAGTCTTGACACCAAAGAAAAAGACCAGCACAATGTATTGGCACATTTACTGATGTTCTATTAAGGGGCATCAATGCTCTAAAAGGGTAACTGGATCCCCTTGGGTTGCCTCTTTAAAAGGAGCACCTGTTTGATTCCACAACCTTTTGTAACCCTTCATAATAATCCCTTTACTCTTTCTAACATGTAGAGTCTTTCTATCCATGAAAATTCTGCTACTATAACATGACAACAATCAAATTAATTAATTCCTTTATTATTTAAAAATAAAAGGTCCCATACAATATAACATAATTTAAGGAAGTCTTTATTTTTCTGATCCATAATAACAGCTGAGATGTTGTTCTATTTAAAACCAGGTTTCTGTAACCATAGTATTTTAGTATTTTAATTTTACAAAATATGTCACCAGAAATTTGTTGCACCCTTACTTGGTCAAATTTTGTAGGGTCATTTCTTCTCATGAGCCGTTACAAATACATAAACTGGGATATGTCATGTTGTCCTCTACAACTTGATGATTTGATATG
Organism: Jordanella pulchra; assembly: GCA_034780135.1. Taxonomy (NCBI): domain Eukaryota; kingdom Metazoa; phylum Chordata; class Actinopteri; order Cyprinodontiformes; family Cyprinodontidae; genus Jordanella; species Jordanella pulchra. Next base: position 33,453 of record JAUZNJ010104855.1, on the reverse strand, counting down.
CTCTGATCACTTCTAGTGGATATTTGGAACTTGCTGTTGGAACTCCTTTGGCTGTTATTTCCAAATTAATGTTGTCATTTTCCTGCAGTAGTACTGACATACAGCTTCTAATCTAGGTTGTCACCGCTGATGAGAATTTCCATAAATGCACATTTAAAAGATGGACACCCATTGGTCCTTGATCTGTTGCCATTTCCAGGAATCGGATTAGTAAGCAACGGTGTCGTCCTGTTTTTAAAAAGGCAGAAGATGCCAGCCTGTGTTCTCATGAGAAAAACACAGCAACGGCTTCTGTCTTAGAGCCATTCATCACCTGTGAGTCACACAAACACATTAGGGTGAAGGTAATGCTCATGTGTGTTTGATGGCAGAGGGCTCCAGAGATTCCCTTCTTCGGTCATATCACATGCAAATCTGGATAGGTTGCAGTCCCGGCTAACTGTGTTTGGTTTAAGCTGCCACCAGAGATGTATCCCTGCTATTACAAGCAGTTGGTGAGCTGATGGACTCTCTGATGGGCTTTGAAACAGCTGAGGCCGTTGGTCCAGGCAGCCAGCAAAATTCAACAATGATAAAAGACTCTGCACTTAACTTCCACCAGAACATTTCTCACTGCTTCCTCTGCAGCTGAACTCCCCCAGGCCATATTTCCATTTATGAGCTGCCACTAGTAAACTGGAGCCATCAAACCAGGCAGATCTAACCTCCCACTCCCTCACATTGATCTTCAATAATGGGGTAGAAGGATGATTTTGATGGAAGATGGCCATAAGACTGGATGGCATCTTTAAAAGAATCCAAATCTAAAACAAATGAGTTCTTGGACCAGAATAAGAATGGAAACTAATCAAACACAAAAAGGTTTCGTCCTGCTACATGATCGTATTGTTTTGTGTTGAACATCCTAACATTAAATGGCTGTTGTTTCAACTATTCTCTGTGCGTATCAGCTTTCTGTGTCAGAGAGCTGTCTGACGATATTCAAGCACATGCATAACTTGGTTTTTTAGAGAAAGTCTGCAAAACTCAATTGGATGAAATACATTTGTTGGTTGGTATGTTTTGATCAGGATATTTTGGTCTTAGTCATTTAAAAATGCATATATGAAAATTACCAGAACAAATGCTGTTTGAAGAGTACTGTGTGAAAACTAGGGGCTTTAAAACAGTTCAAACATTACTCCCTCACTAATAATCTTCCCTAGACTACAATCTCTCCCATTCTTCTTTATATTTTTTCTTTATCTAACAACATAGATATTTTATTCCCAGCCAAACAAACTTAAAAAATATGGAGAAATATAAGAAGTTGAGTTTACAGGAGCCAAAGCCAACACCTTGAATATGAATAGGATGTATTTATAACTAACCTTTTCACCTTTACTTCCTACATTAATCAGCAAATTGGAAATTCTTTATTTACAGTAGAACATTTCACTTTTTAACGTGACTAATAATCACAAGATTTCTCTCTTCCTCTCTCTCTCCCTTTCGTCCTTTGAGGCAGAGTCATACTTTTTTTCTGCCTGTTCTGACTGTACTTATTTTTGGCTTTCTGACACGTAGTTTTTTTTTGGTTTTTTTTATCCCTTGGAGTTCTGTGGAACAGACTCAGAGGAACTGTGGGAACACGGTGCATCCTTCATGGCAGAAAAACAAAATTATTTTGGCTCAGCAACATTATGGCTCCATATAACTCAAAATTATGCAAGGCTGTGAATGCCCAAGTTCTTCCTAAATATAAAAAGCAAACAAAAACCCAACTGCATAACTCAAATACAGTTTTTAACCAATGTACGTTTTTATATTCGGAAATCTTTAAATCCACTAGGCAGCAAGTTTTGTAGGTTGTATTGAGATGGTTCCCAAGTCTCTTTTTACTTGGTTTAGGGTTTAAGATTCAAACTACTGAGCACATATTATATTTATAAGAAATTGAAATATTTACTGATGCAAGCATGCTGAAAGCGCCCCGATGAACAGAGTTTCAGACACTCTTACATGATCCAACAAAGACTTGGTTTGATGTGCACTGAACCCCTTAAACAGCTCATCAGTCCTTGATGTGCATTTAAAATAGTTTGTGAAGCTTCACTTCATTTAAAGCAGTAAATATAATGGAACTAAAATAGAACAAAGATCAGGAGGTTTTAGAAAAGGAGGGAAAAACTTTTGATTATTTGCTTATAAAATAAGTATTCTTAGACGCTCCATGTAATGGTTCAGTTGTGTGAAATATTTCTACTTCCCTTCACAAGAATATCCATATTGATTCAACTATTTTATGCCATAAGGTTTTCACAGTACTTTTAGAAACAGATGTATTTTGTTGTTGTGATATACCAACACAAAGTAATGGAAACTGTGAAATGGAAGACAAATGATTTGTACAGAAGAGAAGCTGTGATTTGCATTTGGCCGCTTTGATCAATACTTTGTGAAAATACCTTTGGCTTAGATAGGTCTATACCAGCTTCCCACATCTACAGATCAAGTTTTTAACATTGTTCTCTGGGAAATAGCTCAAGCTCTGTCATATAGGATAGGTAGCACCTGTTAACATGAAGTTTTAAGCAGCACCATTATACTGGGGTTTTCTGATTTAAACAAATAAACATTGTCTCATCTAAACCATTTTGTTGGATTTATGTTTAGGTTGTTGTTCAGCCTGAAGCTGAACCTCCGCCTTAGTTTCGACTCTTTTGTTACCTCTGACAGGTTTTCTTCAAGTCGTCCTGTTTCATTTAGCTCCATTCACCTTCTCATCAACTCCTACGGGCTTCCTTGTCCCTGCTGAAGAAACAAATATCCACAGCCTGATGCTGCCACCACCTTGTGTCATAGCCTGGTGTTAGTAATAATAGTGCTAGTCTTCTGTCACATTAAATATTAATTCAGTTTTGGTCTCATCCGACCAGAGCAGCTTCTTCCATGTTTGTTTTGTTCCTAAGTTGTAATGGCTATTCCTTTGCTAATTCTCTATAAAGAACAGATTTGTAGTAATAGCTGTCCTGTCAGCAGGTTGTTTATTTAATTTTGTTATTAGTAGGAGTTTTAAACTCTGGGAAATTTGAAATTGAAGTGAATTCTTTTTACCTGAAACAAGTGCACTTTCCCTCACTGGAGCAGGTAAGTAGGAACATTTTCCAACAAAATATGATTGTTTACATTTAAAGTAAGACAAATAAAACCCCACTGATCTTATTTCAAGCACATAAGAATTAATTAATATATTTAAAGGGAAAACATGCTCGTTCAATGGTCATATGCTCTTAATTAACTGCTCAAATGAAGGTCAAATACACTTATTTTAAGAAGTGTTTATGTATTTTAAGATCTGATTTTGCAATGAAAGTGAACTGGACTGAACTTAATGTAAATGAGATTGTTGCTGCTTATGGAGAGTAATTATGAGCCTCTTTGTTGTTTTCCTTGATGAATTTTTTAAAAAGTCTTTTTTTAGGCACCTGCACCCTTAGTGCTGCTTAAACACCTGACATTTTCCTCTGAAGGAGAAAAGAGCCTTTCTGCCGGAGCCCCATTTTCTTCTTTCATCAACGTAAAAACAAAAAACATTTCTTCCACCATTTCTCCCCAAAAGTATTTTTGATATTTGATGCTGCTTTGGCTCAATTAACGTCACGCACAAGCTCCTACCTTCTTCTTCCTCCACCTCCACTTCATCCTCTTGAGCTCCAGGCCAACCCACTGCTGCCACCAAACTTCTCCCCTAACACCCTAGCATCAGATAGACAGCTAATGTAGGTGTTTCTAAAATATTCAGGTGGAGAACTAAGTGCAATACTTAATATTAACCTTAACTTGCTTCTTGACCTGTGTTCACTAAAAAAAAAAGGTAATAAATGAATAAAAATAATGGTCACACCTGCTGAAGAAGCATTTTGAATTCAAGACATATTCATGCATAATCTACTGCCTACTAGTAATTCTGGATTTCAAAGCCTTGTTCAACTGTTTACTGACATTTATCACAAATGGCACCAGGAAGGTTTACATCATGTGAAGGAGTAATAAGACCAATCCTGTTCCCTTAAATCACTGGAGAGCCTCACTTCTTAATGATTTTTTTATATTTATTTAATTTATTGAAAGCTGAGCATTGATAAATATTGATTGAGATTTTTGTCTTGATTATTGTCCAGTTCTATAAAATAACATAGACAATATGTTTCTGTTTTGTCTTTTGGCTGGATACAGGCTATCTATTAGTTTAATTCATTTTATCAGTTATGTTACCAAATTTGAATAAAATGTAATATTACTTAGCTGTAGCTATTTATTTTAGTCATCAATTAATCTGTAGATAAGTTTTTCAGTTACACCATTAATAAAAAGATTGGAGCTTATAAAACAGATTTTGTATTCTAAATATTTTATACGTTATAAGCAAAAAAAAATAATATTTCCAAAAGATATAAAAAGTTACACAAGCAGCAACATTTACTGACTGCCCCTGACTGTTGGAATCGCCCCCTTTGGTGGAACAAAGTCAGCCTAATGTTATCAGCCATCCATGAATTACGTAAATCAAAGAGGAGGACCAAACCTCTCTGTGCAGAGAACTCGCCTCTTTTACACTCCAGATTGTTTCGTATGTTTTAACACCAACACCTGTTTTAACAGGAAAAAGTCTGATTTCTGGGTAATGACACATTCAATCTAACATTTTTCTATATTTGTAGAATTTTGTTTAAATTCCTGCTTTAAATAAGGTCATCCTTTCAAGAATATGGCATGTTTTAGAGCCTGTGTACAAAGAGTCTAGGTAATGATTAGATTAGAAAATTAGTTGACGATTATTTCAGTAATCAATTAATCAAAACTAATCGGGTATTTTTTTTAACCCTATATAAATGGGATAAAACAAATAAAGTTTTAAGTTAGATATATTCTTCGTGATTCTCTTAATAAATGCGGGGATATGTGCAGTTTTATGGCCTTGAACACCTGCACCCAAAAATGTGCTTTTCACCAGCCTGCACTTTTAGATGCAAGTGCACAAAAGTTGGGATATTATCTTCAAACTAGATCTGCTTTTAACACTCCACCACCTTCCCCCCCCCGTCATTTGTGCTCCTCAGCTGACAGTCTCTAACCCACCTCTAAGCTCTTCATATCACAACAGTATTCACACTGAGGTTATAATAGAGTCTATCATTTATGTGACCGTTGCACTGAATTTTACATGACTTAAATACATTACAGCCACACATTTTCTTCAATAAAACATTAGCAGTGAAGCAGTGATTTGTGTTGGTTAATCATATAGGATTTTATTATATGATATTTCTGAGTGTCAGATGTAATAGTTCAAAAAATATGAATACACTTACAAGGTTTTGTATTTCTCACATGTTCTATTTCAGTTCAAGCTAATGCTCACCAGTCACTGCGCTGTTCACATGCATGCCTGTGTCTGGTGGTAGGTTGCATCTCTGACATTATGTGACCTTTAGCTCATCAGGTTTTCATTTAGCAGTCCCTTGTGGAGCCCTCATAACCCTGCACAACCCTGATGGGTGATTGTCCATCCTAAGCTTGGCCTCATCTAACATTTGTTGGTTAAATTGCAGAAAACAAGAAATATGCTGTCATATCTTCTCTCTTCAGGCAGATTTCCCTTTGGGGAGATTGCTGAGAAGACACTCAAAGTGAAACATCCAGCATCAGCTCACTCCATCCCTCCCTGCCTCCGCTTTCACACTTCCTCCATTCATATGGTGGCGACTCTAGAGACGCTGCCGGCTGTAAAGTCAGTGCCTTCTTAGTGCTGCCATCATGAAAGTGACCTCACATGTTTCATTGGGAGATTATGAGTCACTGATGGGAGGTAGATGCATGTTGTTCCTGCAGCATCTCAGAATTTAAAACTGTCATGCATAGATCTGCTATTAAGCCTTAAATCATGTACCAGATCTGAAAAATTAATTCTTAACCTAAAAATTAGCATATTTAAAGACGTCTTATAAACGTGTTTAGCACTTAGAGTGGGATTGATCCACTGAGGCTCTGATGCTAGACATACAAAGATCCAGGAAATGACTCCCGGGAGCAGGAAAGAGCTGCTGTGCAGCTTTTCATAACTGAAGTATTTCAGTCAGCATCCTTGGGGACTGTTGAGGAAGCAGAGTTATAACTGAGAGAGAGAAAAAAAGAAAGTGTCAATACAAATAATTATGCAGCTCTTTTGTTTTAGCAAACACTCATTTATTCCCATCTGTGGCTACATATTTTAAGGTCAGAGTTCATGCACTGTTTGCATGCAGATGTTTTAAGCTTGTAACGCAAAGGTCTGTGCTGCTCAGGTCCAATGATGGAAGGTTAACGGTATTCCTTAAGCTAACCACTCGTCTGCCTTAAATGTCTGAATTTAACTTGTATCTATAGACAGTTTTCTCATAGGTAGTGATGACATGAGGTTACAACCCCAAGTTTGAGAAATTTATTTATTCTTTTGTGTGTGAATATGTTTACATACAAAACATGGGCAACTAGACTGCAAACTTTGAGCATTGCACAAAGTACAAGCCTACTAAACATGGTGGTTCACCTAAACTTACCGGCCAGGCAGAGAGCATTCTAATATAAACAACCAAGAGAGCTGTGGTTACTTTGAGGGAGCTGCTGAGATCCACAGCTCAGGTGGAGCAATCAATTTGCCAGAGGTGGTCAAGTATCCATAAATTGTACTCAAGTTAAAGTAGCACTACTTTATCATTTTTTTACTCAAGTAAAAGTAAAAAGTAGCCTTTAGAAAAACGACCTAATTAAGAGTAAAAAAGTAATTACAAAAAAGGCAACTGAGTAACTGATGTTAAAATCTGATTTAATGTTATAAAAGTATGTACATTTGCAAAACATATATCTGCAAATTTAGAAGTTGAGGTAGAAAATAAATATATAACATTCAGTAATTAAACAATAATTTCAGTTGGAAGAAACATTAGATTTTTATTTGCAATAAAATCTCTGAAGTCATTAATAATGGTATGTTATGTAAACAGGTGAGAATGTATTAACTAATACGTTAAAAGCAGCTCTAGGTTCAGCTGAATATCTTTCTTTAAGGCATCATCTTTGGACACAAATGCCTCGATTTTCAATTTTCAGTTCATTTTTTTGTTCCCAAATAATCTTTAAAAAAAAAGTGTTTCTTTTTTTTCTTACTTCCGAGTTTAAATTGTACTATTAGAGCAACAGACGGGTCAGAGTTCAGACAGGTATCACCTTGCAGTAGAAGCTGCTCCTGGCAGAGTGACTCAGCATGGTTTATAGGTTTACTGTTAGCCGCCTGCTGCAGGACAGAGCAGGTCAGTGTTGCAGTGATACTGAGAGGAGAAATTAAAACCTGATATTACCTCAGACACAAACGCACGAGACAATCTCTGCAAAAAAAGCCAGGCAGAACACAAACGTATTTGAATTTATCCACCCTTGTTTTATAATATTAAAACAGTAAGATATAGAAATATGGAAATAATTGTAAGACTTAGAATTTCCTCTGAGCTTATCAGAGGCTCTTATTAACCAACTTACAGTAGGGACCACAAATCACTTATTAGGAACAAGACCCAGGTTTGAAAATACGTCCCTAATGCTGAATCCCCCCCCAGACAAACATCCTAGGCCTTAGCATTGATCATCAGCTGCCAGGCTGTTTGTCTTCAGAAAATCAATCCCTCTGATCCCCACCATGAATGCAAGCAAATGTCCTATTTGTTCTTCGACTCAATGCTGTCGTCATGTTACATGATTTTAAAGATTATTTTTACACAAGTGTGAGATGTGTCCATGAAAAAAAAAAGGTCAGCGAGTGACCTTTTTATGAAGATACTGAACTATTTGAAACGGCAGTTCATTGAGCAGCTCTTGTCTTATGGATAAAAACATGAAAATAATCTGTTGGTCGGAACTAATTCTTGGTATTCTGTGGCGCTGCAGACACTTTGAAATACAAACCTTTAGGTGTCTCCCTGGATTAAAAATGCTTGAAGAACTCAGCACGCAGTCCAGTTACAGAGTCCTGCTGATGACCTAATTTTTTTGATTTGGGTTTGTTGAATCCAGTCAACACTCCTCTCCATGGATGTGGATCCGAGTCTGACATCAGAGATCTAAAACATACAGCTTGTAGTAGGATGTTCTCATTTATCTCTTAGCTTTATTGTTGTACACTACCCAGTCGTATTCTTAATCAATTGGTGATCAAAATATTGTACCGGAGGAGGTCACATAAACAAGTCAGCATGTAACCTTTGTGAAAAGATTTCTATATTTTTACTATATTGCCCTGAAATGCAGCCTAGGAAGAAGCTGAACACTAAACACTGTTCAGTCATGTTAAACAGTTGTAAATCTAATTAAGTCAACAAGTAAAATCATAATTAGGGCTAGACAGATCCATTGGCCAGCTGATACTTTTTCTTGCATTTGTGTGGGTGTCTGCCCATTCATTGTTTGTTCAGCAGCCAAGCTGCAACGTGAAGCGCATGGGTTGCAGCTCCTTCCATTAGCTTTCCATTGTTAATGTTTCTTTTTGCTTAACTTGATCCTTACTCTACGTTTCCATTAACCATCAAATCGCAAAAATTGTTATTATAAAAATAAATTTGCTAAATGGAAACGCTGCAATTTCTAAAAATAATTAAACATTTTTGGATAAAAGGTTTTTACATTTTGATGGGGTGGTTTTTCCCTTTTTTCAGCATCACGAGTCACGCTATCTGCAACCGGATCTTACTGTCTCATAAAAAAGACGAAGAAAAAGACCAGAAGTAGTTGGAGGATGATGGCGTGGCATATTTGGATTCTGAGAAGCTAGTTTGCGACCATGAGCACTTGAACAGTGGCTGAAATATGGTTATATCTCATGCGTTTACATCCTCTACTGCCATGTTGTTTTCAAGAGTTATTTTGTGAGCAAAGTTATACATATGCCTTTTAATTATATTTCTGATTTAATGGAAATTCTGCAATTTAAAAATGTGCATTTTCAAAATAAGCAGAATATCTATGTAGTTTTGCACACATTTGTAATGAGAATGCAGCTATTGAAGTGAGATATATATCAGCCTAAGGAATTGGCCCACACAAACAAGCAACACATAGCAGGGATCGGTTAGATCGATGTCAAAGTAATCAGTATCAGCGTTGGCCTTAAAAACCTTATCTGTTGTCTAATCATAATTTTAAAAAAAAAAGATATTCTTTTGATATGATGTCTTATGATATTCTTAACCCTAGTGGGTTGTCGGATAGGGACTGATAAACCTTGGAAGGGTCGCTGGGCGAGGATGCATGATGTTTGAATAAATCTGAAAAAACCCCACGAACCCAGTAAACATCACTAATGATGAACCCCAGAGCATTTTAACAATGTATTCTAGGAAGTAATGCTGCTTTATGTAGAAAAACAAAGAAACAAACCTATTTTTTAAAGTTTTTTGATAACTTTCCTTTGAATGTTTTTTGACAGTCTGTGTCTACAGCATTGTAGGTTCTCCTCAAGTTTAAAAAAGCCTTATATAAAATTCATCATTCTCTAAATAGGCTTCATGAAAATAAAAAAGTGAACAAAATATAATTTCTGACTTAAAAAACTACCAGTGACATCATAATTATCCCAGAAACCGGTTGAACGCCTTTCTAGATGATAGGTTTGTATATTCCTATTGGATTGAGTTGAGCAGAGGTTGTGGGAACTTCTAATAAGTAATCCACTGTATTCCAGACGCCCATTTGTTTTACCCACTGAAGACCTGTCAGAATGGGAGCTTTATTCATCTTGCCCCCAGACATAGTGTGTGGGGTAGAATTAAAGCTTCTTGGGGTCTTCAAGTCTCCATAACAATCTTATCTAAATACTAAGCAGTTGTTTGGGAGTCCTGAGAGGAAGAAATGACCTTTCTGTTCTATCAGCACTAATGTACTAATAAGCATTTAGTTAAAGTCTACTGGAACTTTCCCCTTTACCATTTAGATAGGATTCCATTTGAGCTTTTTGTCAACAACAGTCAAGTTGGGCTGATTATTTTAAAAAGCACAACAAACCCGTTGTTTGATACAGTATTGGATTTGTTATGCTGTGGGCTGGTTACTGTGTGGAATCATTGTTAATCCGGAATCATTCTCCAAGCTATCGGAAAACCGTCCTTTTGGGAAAACTCTTCCCTCCTGAAAAAATGTACTGAAATTAATATTCATCTTTTTTGTGTTCTGTTTTAAGTTTGAAAATATCCTGGGGAAAAAAATTATCTAATTTTAAGTCTTTCAAACCAGGGTTCTCAAACTGGGGATCATGTCCCCCGAAAGGGTTGCAAGACACCAAGCAGGAGGTTTTGTGATACCTGGGGTACATGCATAGCCAAAATATATCATGAAATACCTAAATATATGATGACATAAGTATATGTAATATATTTTGTTTATCATTCTGATACATGATTAAAACATTAAATAGACCATTAAATTCTAAAGTGCATTTAATTAAACAATTAAACGGCCCATTAGATAATAACAAATAAATTTAAAAGGATAAATTAAATATGTTGAAATGTGAATTTATTTATTTATTTTATTGATTTAATTTATTTACTTTTCTTTATCTGCATAAATAACTAGCAAGAATTGAGAAATATCATCTGATAAATCCAAACTCACTGCTTCTGCAGCAGGTGGCTGGTTTGGTAACTTTTACCCAAACTGACCTCCATCTAGTTGTGTTTTTCCAATGTAGCAGTGAGATTTCTGTTCTCTTCATATACATGTTTGTAGCTCTTCAGCCCTGGACTCTAGTGGTACGAAGACTCCTGCAGGGCTGTGCCAAAAATCACTTTTAGTGTACAAACGCATGCAATTGTAACAAAACACTGTGAGGCTATGTTTTAATGATGAGAAAATACTCTAAAGTCAAACTGAGCTAATAATATACAAAAAAGGAGCAAATTAAGTTACATAAAATATGAAGTCTAAAATAAAAACAAATAGCCAGCTTTGATCTTAATTTGGCAAAAAAAAAAGAAGCAAAGCTACAGCTTTTGAAGTTTTGTCAGTTGGGTCTGTTTGAATGTGCTCATGGCAGAGAGCTTTATTTAGACAATCTGCTTTTATTACACATGACTTACAGCTTTTCTGAGCAGGCATCATAAAGCGGATGCTCCTGTTTTATCTGATTGATCATCTCGCTTGTCTGTTGGTGTTTCTGTAAACCTTCTCCCCCTTTCTTGTGCCTCTTTTTTTATGATATTGCCTCGACACTTTATCTCCATCTTTCACTTTGAAGATTTAAAAAGATGCTTGTTTGCTGCTGATTTATTCTCTCTTGCCCTGTAACTCCCATCTCTCCATCTAAACACTTAGCTAAGGTCTCTAACAAGCAGGACCAGAGTGTGAGAGTGGCTCAGTCTGTGGTCCACAGCTTCTTAGTGGCTCTATCAGCTTCTGCACAAACTCAGCATAAATAAGAAGTCAGGATTGCACACCAGGCACACACCATCTCAGCATGACTGACGTACTGTACAAAGCCTTCTGACTCACTGCCTTCTCCCACATATGCACACACACACACACGGGCTCGCTCCTTCCACGACCAGATGGTCGTCCAAATATACAAAATCATGCGTTATGTGAAGCATGGTTACTATCTATACACACTATCAGGGGGACATACGCACAGACACGCTTTCTCACACACGCCTTGTGCTGCCAAAACTGTCACAGTCCCTGTTTTTATTTTGTGGATCACATGAGCAACCAGAGCAGACTGTGACAATGCATTCACACCTCAGAGCGCACACTCCTCACACTGCCTCTATTGCAGATTCTTCAATTAGGCCAAGTGAAGCCAGGCTTCTGGGAACACACTTGCTCTCGGCAATATGCTCCGTTCACACTACTCTCACAGCCAATTACCAAAAAACCGCCGACTTGGTAGACGGTGCTGTGATGTCATAGGGATAAATTTAGACTTCACAACCTGTAGAAAGACAAAAGGGGGGCTCTGCTGGCTGACATTCACACAAAAAGCTTTCTGGGTATATTTTTGGTGAGATATTTTCAATACTTGCATTGCCAAGCATAAGAACCGACACCCCTTCAACTTTTTGACATTGCTTCATTATAAGCAAGAAATTGGATCTTGTTATTCACATACAAGTGAAAGGATAAAAAAATGGTTTATTGAAAAACCTGCAATTCTTTTCAGGTGCGTCTTCATCAGCTTTTTTCCCGTTTTTTTCCCCTCCTTTCTTCTTGAGAAAACAGCTCCAGTTCAGTCAGATTAGCTGCTAGGTGTCTGAGAAGATACAGCCCTTCCATTGATTCTTCACTAGAGTAAGTCTGGGTTTTAACTGGCTATTAAAATGCTAATGGGAAATCTAAAAAATAGCTCTCCTGTCCCTGCTTAAAACCAAGTCCTCATAGCATAATGTTGAAGTTTCAGCAGCAACACCTGAGCCATTCATCTCTGCAGCTCCTCTAGACTCACCTCTCTATGATTAATGCTCTCCCATTTTTTTAAATCTTTTTTTTTGAGACACCTTTTGTTTTCAGTTCAATTCATTAAAAAAATACTTTATTTATCCTAAGGGAAATTAAATGTCGTAACTCATATTTTGTTTTCTCTTAACCAGTTGCTGTAGGTCTTGATAGCTGTAGGCAGGACGGATCCTCTGTATTGGTCTGTCTTGCACCGGATCTGGAGAAGCCTCATACTATTGTTGTTTAAAAATCTTCTAAAGAGGATGCTTGCTGTTGTCTATTATCTTCTTCACTTTATGAATAATTCTCCTTTGTGAAATAATCTCCAAAGGTTCCAAAGGAGTTCCTAGAACAGAGCTAGCATTCTCTATTAGCTTGTTGAGCTTTTCTTTAAGTCATTTGCTCTGATGCTGTTAGCCCAGCAGATAATGGAGGAAGAGATCGCACTCTCCACAACAGACTTATAGAAGATATGTAGGATGTCTTCGCAAACACCGAAGGACCTAAGCGTTCTTCCTTTTATTCCTTTGTTGTGAAGGTTAAATGTTAGAAGTGGCAGATGTTACTGCAAGTATACTGACTAGTGAAGGTAAGCAGAGTTAAAAAAGTACATTTTTCCTTTTGGGGAAAAAAAAAAAACAGTTTCCATCAATGGCTCCCCAGATGGTTCCCCATAACAAAGCATCTGTCCTGTCAAGTAAATGTTTGGTCTTCCTGAAACCGCTAATTACCGCAAGTGTAATTACCTGTAATTGGTTGGCACATACAACATAATCATAATGTTAAATAAAATCAGCCTTCCAGCAGATTTCTCTTGCGTAAAACCCTTTCTGACATAGAACAGAAGACCGCTATTAAAGTGAAGACTTTCTATCTCTTGTAAACTCTTTAAATGTTTTATTCAGAGTTGATTTAAATGTGAAAACCACAAAAATAATTCTAAGTCAACTAATGAATCCTGTAACATTTATTTCAACTCTAATCCACAATATATGGGCAGCTGTAAGTTTAATATAACATATTAATTTGTTTATTTAAAAAAGGAAACTTATGTGTAAATCAATCTCTAAAGCAGTGAGAACCAAGTGTGAAATTCTCAGTGAATTAATAAGAATGAACCTGAAAATATTTCCCTGTTGTTCTTACTGCTCAGTATTTTCCATTTTGAAATGATTGAAATAAGGATTCTTCCTTTGGACTGAGTGTGTCTGGGATGTTCCCTGCAGGGCTTGTGTGTCATGGAAGCTCCCTGCATGTGCCAGAGCAGCCGATTTGGGCTGGAGCTCAAAGCCATAGTGGGTGTGGGGGTGGGGGAGTTGGAACAAACGCGATGACCCAAGCTCGGGATTGTCCAAAACCCGCTGATTTAATCCGGATTATGGCCATTTTTTCCTCTCTTTCTGTAGTTTCCTCTCTTGACCCCTCCTCCCCATCCCTCCCTTAGTGTCCATCCTGTGTTTTCTCTCTTCTTCTTGGTTGTTCCTTCTGCACTACAACCGTACCATTCACCCACACAGCCATGATTCCAAAGTCAAGCTCTGTTTTTACTGTGTTTTTTTTCATTCACCTGTAATTCACAATTTTTCCATTAATACACATGGGATAATCCTTTGGAATAGATTTAGCAAATCCAGTTTCAGATTGTAGATTCTCTTACTGTTACTTTAGTGCCAAGCATGTTGCCAATAGCTGCAATCTCTGCCATTGTCATGGAGACCCTTGTGCATGGCGCTCTTGTATTTTTGCACTGATTGGAACATAAAATGGGGCCAATCTGTTCTATTCTGTCATGAGAGGAAAAGGTCTCTATCATTTCCCAAATTCACTTATTTTTATAAAACAAAAGCAAAGCTATTTACATGTCAGATTCAATAAAATTAGAATTCATACAGCACTGAAATTGGATAAAGTATGATTTTAAACACTGTTTTTGTCTCTGTTCAAAAAGCTGAAGGATAAAAACCAGAATTTACATCAGATTTATGCATCCATCTTTAGAGAACAGCAAAAGGTATTATTTTCATACACAGATTTATATTTAGCACACCACCCACTTACTACATATAGTGTAGCAGTCTTTATTCTTGTTGTTTCCGGACTCTTATGGAAAAAACAACGATTTCAATCTACTGGTAGGATAGCTTAAATTAAATTAGAGAAAATGTATTCTCTTTTTAGTGAATAACTCCACCCCACCTTTTTACTATCTCCATCTATAGGACTGCTAGTGTGGATAATTGTAGTTCTTTTGTAGCCTCGTATGTAGCTACCTTTACCGATCTATGTTATAATTAGCAATAAAACTCTCATCTGTATAAAATATTTGGTTCACTTACCTTCTAGTTTGATTCTCTGTTGTCTACAACTTGCTGTTTCTGTCTGATCTGTTTGTTAAATCTTTACTAACTCAGCTCTGGCTATTTTGTCCTTGCATTTAGATCCCCAAGAATCATGACAACTTAAATCGATCCCAGGAAATGTAGAGATCAAACATGTGTAAAGAAATAAAATACAGGGTCATTTAAAAGAACATTTGCATAACAGAAATATTCAAGCACATTTAGAACTGCAGTAGGACAATTTGTTTTGCAGACAAAACTGCCTGGTGCAGATTTGAAGAAATTCTCCCAAATAATTCCTGCATCCTCCAAACCCTGTATACACCATTGGTACAGAATCAATGCAATTGCAGCAGCAATAAGCGGCATTAAGGGGTTTAAATCCGTTTCTGTGAGATTTTAATTGTTAACAGTGATTCCCTTATCAAAATTATAGACAGGCAAGCCAGACTGATAAGATGTATCATCAGGTTAGAATCAGATAACTATGGATGTGACACAAAAACTACAACACTTGCTCTGCTTCTGTTTTACATCTTACATCTTCTTTTTGGTCTGCGAAACATGTTAAGCCACTGAATAAACTCTCTAGTGAATGATTTCTGGTGGTTTTCAGTGAAATATCTGAGGATATAAGAAGTGTTCTCTTGTGCATTTTACATTATACATTATAACATTGTTCTGTTGTGGTCCCCAGTTTGTTGTTATCCTAGCAGAAAAGTGCTGCTGCATTATGGGTCATTCTGGAGCTGAGAGTCGCGCATCATAAAGTCCCATCCACCGCACTGTGATTGGTCCGGACAGATCTATCCGGAGTCAATGGCGGTTCAGACTGAATTGCACTGTAATAGCTAGGCCATGGGCTGTACGGTGGAGCAGTGGTTAGCACTGTTGCCTTGCAGCAAAAAGGTTCTGGGTTCGGTCCCGGCCTGGGGTCTTTCTGCATGGAGTTTGCATGTTCTCCCCATGCATGCGGAGGTTCTCTCCGGGTACTCCGGCTTCCTCCCACAGGCCAAAAACATGACTGTTGCATTGCGATTAGGTCTCAAGTGTTAGGTCTCGACTGTCCCTAGGTGTGAGTGTGTGCGAGCATGGTTATACGTCCTTGTGTGTCTATGTGTTGCCCTGCGACAGATTGGCATCCTGTCCTGGGTGTACCCCGCCTTACGTCCATAGGCACCGGCACAACCGCGACCCTGATGGATGAAGCAGGAGAAGATGGATGGATGGATGGCCAGGCCATCAAAATCATGTTCATGTTCCCCCCTGAGGAAGCACCTAGTACCTTGACTGTGCTGCACCTGCCCAGTAAACAACACCCCATTTCCTGTGTTAAGTGATGTGATACTGATCATTTTTTTAAGCTGTGAGATTGTATTTTATGGCTGTACGGTTTCTCAGACTTTTTTAAGATTTCCTGAAGAACAGAGACATTGCCAGAGTTAGCTTGATAAAATGGATGGCCCACACATGGAGTCATAGCATCGCTGTGAAGGCCAGTGTCTTTCCTCTGGGTTGGAAGGAAAAACTAATATAGTTGACTTTGTGCTGTCCAGATCGATAAGGACAGTTCACTTGGTGTTAAATTGAGGGTAAAACCAAGGTTTGAATGGTTTTCTGATTAATCTGCCGAAACATTACCAGCACTGAAGTGTCATTCCTTGGGTTATCACTGAACCCTTATCTATCAAACATAAAAGAAAAACTTTAAGTAAAAAAAAGCATTTACATCACAGCAAAAGTCCATCCTATGGCTGTGGACAGGACATGTCACAAAATCTCCTTCATTTCCCCTCCTGTAGTCACCATAGTAAAATGGCTTTTTTCCAAAAGCCAGCATTTCATGGCCTTTAATGAAACAGTAGCATTACAGGGAAACGGTTTTAGCTACATGCAGAGAAAGGTTAGGAAAACCTAGATAGATACAAAAACACATACAGAGAGAAAATACAAACTATGTTAAAAGACCTCTGGCTGGGATTTGAATCCAGGACCTTCTCCCTGTGAAGTAACAAATCTAATGTATGTTAAAATCTTTATAACTTTAAATTATTATCTTAAAAATAAAATATATATCCTTTAAGCACACAAAAAAGCCACCAACAGAGATTTAGTTTTGATAACTCTTTTAATTTCAGTGGTTCAAAGTGAAAAAAAAAAATCCAAAAACTGCTCTGTTAAAGAAGGAAAAAAAAGGTTTATTTTTACTTCTTGGTGTCTTGTTAAATCTGTGACGTACAATGTTTAAAATGTAGAGAAATACAGGAACATGTTCCTAGTTGTTGAGGCTATTAATAGTTGCCCTGGTTAACATAAGTTTGACATCTTATAACTGGGATACTGCTGAGTTGGGGATGATGTCATTCTGAAATCCCATTTCATAACAGCGAGGCAAAATAAATACAGCAATTTATATTCTGAGGATTTAAACACTCTGCAGCTCCCTCAGCAGTAGTTAGGAACCCCACAGGGGCTTTCTGTCCCCAAAAAGTAGTTAGTTAGACTATGCCACAGGCTGTCAGCAGTTATTGCCTCATTATCTAAAAAAATAGCTAATTGGTTCTTAAAAGATCAGCAAAATTAAAAAAGGCAATTTAGGTTTGAATATTTAGAAACAAACTATTAGATTTGATGTGGTCAGTTTATTATATTCTCCTGAAATAAAGGTTCCCTCTGTAGGTTTTGCATTAAGCTGCATGATTTCCAGGAAAAGTATGTGTTTTTTTTTTATTTATGTGGACATGACAGTGAAGGTGTGGGTGTTGGGAGATGGATAAAGGTCTTTCAGCAGGGAAGAGTGCAGCCTCCTTACTCCTTCTGTCACTGGCCTGAAGCACCGGAACACCCCTTCTGGTTGTATGCATACGTGTGTGTGTGCGATCGTGTGTGGGTGTGGGCATTTGTGTGACAGAGAGTGAGGCTTGATTCAGTTTGATCCCCAGTGACCTGCAAGAAACTACAAGCTATTGATAAATCTTGGCAAAGGAACACACAGACTGATAGATATAGAGAAGGAATGACAAGTGTCAGTTCATATCTAATCTGACAGGATTATTTATGTCAGCACTGTTGGTGTGTTGCATTTGAGGCACACAAAGGGCTGACAGGGAAAAGATTGAGAGGGAAAACCGGAGAAAGCAACTAATGCCAGAATGAGTTGGAAAAAGTTGATTTAACCAAAGATGGAGATAGAAAACTAACACAGGTGCGCTAATAAAGTATTAAAAAGAAAATAAACTGTCTTCACTAACTGTTCATATCATGCTTTAGGAGTAGCTCTGCTTGCTAGCCAACTGCTAGCGGCAAACAATGCTAACATTTACACCAGTTTCTAACAGTTGTTAGGATTCTGGGTTGCATTTGTTTAGCTGTGGCATAAAATGTAAAATACTAGTACTGAAAAAAAGTTCTAAGCACTCAACAGAGATTTAATAAAACTCTGTTTGAGACCCTTTGTAAAAAAAACCCCCACAAGATTAGGTATTAAAACCCCCTTTAGGGAGGAAGAAGCATAGAAAGCACAATCTATAGATAAGTCAAGTTTGGGTTAAATTTTCTAAACTGCTTTAAATAATTTATACCTCATATAATGTGATCTTTTGATTTCACCATCCTGTTTCTGGAAGTGATAGTGGTACAGCTAGAGTCCAGATTTGAATTTTGATTGGGTACTAGACTGGAAATTAACTGTGAATCCGGCTACAAGAAGGGACAGAGCAGAGTGTTCTCCTTAAGGAAGCTTAAGTCCTGTATTTGCACCAAGATGCTGCTTATCTTCTATAAGTCTGTTGTGGAGACTGTGATCTCTTCTTCCATCATCTGTTGGGATAACAGCATCAGAGGAAATGACCTAAAGAAGGCGAATAAGCTGATAAAAAAGGCAGCCGCTGTTCTGGGAACTTCTCTGCAACCTCTGGAGAGTATTTCACAAAACAGAAGATTTTTTCATAAAATGAGAAATATTATAGACAAGAATGAGCATCCTCTTCAAAAGAAGTTGAATGTCAACAGAGTGTCCTCAGTCAGAGGTTTTTCCAGATGAGCAGTAAGAAGACCAACTGTTCAGGAGATGCTCCCTACCTACAACATCTACAAGAACGTATTTAAACTAAAAACCCTATAAGAGTTCAAACAATGTTTAATGTTTCTTTTTTATTAATAACATCTCTGAAATGAATTGGTGTGAGAAGATGTAAAATCACTATCCAGAAATACTAGCAAGTGAAATCAAGGCTTCAACAAAAACAGGACAGTTTTTCTTGTAACATAGAGAAAGACGTTTTCTGAGACATTTGATGAGGCATATGCCCTGACCAGCAAACCTTCAAGCAACAGGGAAAACATTTTATAACAAGTCAGTCAAGTTATTTCAAGGCAGAAACAGACCAATCAACGTTAGATCCAACGCTTTTCACAGAGGAAGACTTAGGGACACAGTCAGCTAGCTTTGACTTAGGCGGCTTTTATAGCCCATCCATCCATCTTCTCCCGCCTTGTCCGTCAGGATCACGGTGGGCCGGTGCCTATCTGGAAGTCTATGAGCATAAAGCTTGGTACACACTGGACAGGTCGCCAGTCTGTCGCAGGGCAACACAGATACACACAAAGACATACAACCATGAACAAACACACTCACACCTAAGGACAATTTAGAGATGCCAGTTAACCCGACAGTCATGTTTTTGGATTGTAGGAGGAAGCCAGAGTAACCGGAGAGAACCCACTTATACATGGAGAGCACATGCAAACTCCATGCAGAAAGACCCTGGGTCGGGAATCAAACCAAGGACCTTCTTGCTGCAAGGCAAAATTGCCACAAACTGCACAACTGTGCAGCCACCCTTTTACAGTCAAGAGTTATAAAATTCAGTTCAATTCATTTAGTTTATTTATTGCACAACACATGTCATCTCAAGACACTTTACAGAGACAACTCAACCAGAACACAAAGTCAGATTGGTTAGAAGTTTTCTGTCTAAGCAAAACCAGCTGATTGCATCGACTCTTTGACTCAACAGCAATCCCTCACACCAAGCATGCATGTAGTGACAGTGGAGAGGAAAACTCCATTTTAAAAGGAAGAAACCTCCAGCAGAACCAGGCTCAGTGCTAGTGGCCATGTGCCGAGGCCGACTGGGGTTCAAGGAGACAGAAGCAGACACACAGAAAGAAGCAAAGATATAAAAGGTAACTGTCATCCAGCTCCACAGGTGGACCCATCCAGGTAGACAGCCAGTTCCCATGTCAGAGAATGAATGAGAGAACATAAATTAAAAACTTTACCCGTCGCAGCTCCACCTTAAAGATCAGGGTGCTGTTAGGTAGGACTCGGTTTAGAAATCCCTTAGATCAGAGGTGTCAAACTGGTTCCAGAAAGGGCCGTGTGGCTGCTGGCTTTCTTTCCAACCAAGCAGTAGCACACCAGACTCCATTCATCTCATCGAGTCTCATTCAGCCTTAACCTGATGATTTAATGAGATGACTGTAGTCTGGTATGCTACTGCTTGGTTGGAAAGAAAGCCAGCAGCCACACGGTCCTTTGTGGAACCAGTTTGACACCCCTGCCTTAGATCCATCTCCAACTTAAACAAAGGTGGAATCTAACAAATACTGAATAGAGAAAGAATGAAAAAAGATGAAAAGCAGTTCCTATGTCCTTCAGCAGTCAGCGTTTTTAAAACAGGATAAAATATAGTCCATGAACAAGACAGCAAAAATGTAAAGCATGGTATTATGCTACGTATTATTATTATGCTGTGTATCATTATTTAATGCCCCCCCACTGCCTTTGATTAAGTTTATTACCACGTGTTCATAAGTAATTAACCAACGCAAGCTGTTCACAAACTAAACATCGTCAAACAATGTAATTGGAAGACCTTCAGACAAGAGACCGCTAATTCCTCTTGGTTACTGTGGTATACAACTACTTACTACAGGGCTGTTTATCTTTTATGTTTTTCAAGAGTCCTTTTCGGTAACTTATGTAAAAAAATGCATATTATCCACTGAAAACAATTTGCCATTTATAAGATGTCTTTTTGAACAAAATTCCCATGTGTGGCGGCTTACTTCTGGCAAATCTCCACCACTGATTGGTTAATTGCTGATGCGCCTGCAGGACAGATTGACAAGTGGCATGATAATAATTTAGTTTCAATGACAATATATTGAGGTAGCTAAATATTAGGGTGATTGTAAGGAGGCCCTCCAGATTCAAAGACTTGGAACTCTTCCTCATCATTAAAGATATTTAATCTGAATACATGTGGAAACATGTAAAAAACATTTTCAACTGATGCATTAGATATTTTGTTGAAACCTTGTTTAAAATCTTTTTATTTATTTTTTTCATAAATGACACCTCTTACAGATTGTCTATATATCCTTTAGGATCAGTGTTTCCTATCCCTTAAGATCCCCTGTTCTGCATGTTTTCTGTGTTTCCTTGCTGCCAGGTGCCTCACCTGAATGGACAGCTGATTGACAGCCCTCTACAGCACTGAATAGCTGCCGAGGCAGTAATGCAATCATTTCAATCAGGTGTGCTGGAGCAGAGACACGTCTGACACATGCTGGACTGTGGGCCCCGAGGACATGCCGTTTCCAATAAGAAACACACTTTCAACTTGAATGAGAATGCATTACCTATAGCAAATTGCCATGCTAAAATAGTTATGTCTGAAACTTTCTACTGATTTTAAGACTTTCGCTTTTAAAATATAAAAAAATATATAACAACACAATATGAAAAAATACATTAAAACATTAAGAGTATGTCCCTAGTGGTGATGAGACAATGTGTTTGACAATTATGCTGTTCATAAACACCATTACTGTTCCAACAAAAATGTAAAACAAACAGAGCAGGAAAAACAAATTATACATGATTGAAGATGTTTAACTGTGACTGTGTTTTATTCTTTTAATTATAAAGAATATGTCTCTCACTTATTATAAATTAGAAACAGTCGCTCATGTGAAAAGTGTAATTAAACCCATCTGTGGATTATTAATGCATAATAAATAGTTAAAAGGGTGAATACGTGGTTTAATTTAACCATCAATTAGTCTATCTGCAGACTTTAGAGAGATTTCTATTGAATTAGATCGAAGAAATTATGTTAGTAGGAATTAAAACGAACCTTCTCAGTCTGATTCTTCAGGCATAGCATTTCACTGCAATGTTTTTACAAATTTTGTACCCTAAGTGCTTATAAGATATAAGAATAAAAAAAGTAATTGGACTTCATTTTTAGCTATTTTGTAACAAAAAAAGTGTTTGTTCTCTGATCTCCCCTAATGATGACAACACAGACCTGATTTACAGAAATCCAAACTAACCCTTTAATTTTGGGATTTTGTATAAAGTGGTATTTTTAATCATAAAGTGTCAAAAGGAAAAAAAAAGAAGAAATCCTGTTATTTTTATGCATCCAATAAGTCTGGATGTGCAGTTCACTGTTGATTCAGTTTGATTATCGGGCTGAGTGAGGGAGCACACACACACAGACACACAAACACGTGTGTGTGGCTGTGAATGAGATGCAACACGAGAAGCTCAGTTGGTAATTATCACGGAGACACAAAGTAGGCACTGAATGAAAGAGGTTTAATTATTTAATGGTAGAGACCGACAGCAATGAGGCTATGATGGAATGGAAAGTGACAGTGATAAAAGCTGTGGTTCTAAAAAGGATCAGTGGGTTACTGATAACATGGAGCTTGTTTATATCCTGGTCTGAACCTGCAGTGACTCTTCAGGTTGCACAAAGTTCCCCCGCATTCTTTTTTAACTTCTGAACAAGACATGCAAACAAGTCAGCTGCAAAAAAAGGTGAGAAACTGTTAACAGAAGCAGAAAGTTTAGGTTGATCGTTTTAAAGAAAAAAAAAAAAAAGGAAAAAAAAGGGCCGTTTCTTAGCAAAGGTCACGGTAGTATATGAGTGCTGTTAGGGGTAAGGGGTGGCATGTTCTGGTTCCCCATAGAATAACATTTTTTGAAAACGTCCACACAGTGTTCCCTGATCGGTTAGCTGCTGTAATTTCACCAAGCTCTTCTAGGCTTTGGAAATAAATGAGCATGACTCTCTTTGAGGTGCCTCAGCCACGCTCTGACTGCTGCAGCAAATCCGCTGCCGCTCTTTAGTTGACTTAGCCTCTCGTCGGCACACCTCGCTCTCCTCATTTTCGTTTTCTGCCCCTCGCCTGTTGCCGTGGCGACCAGCAGAATGGAGCCGAGTAGAGGAGATTGAAGTGAAGGGGGGGGGAAGCTCTTCCACCACCCATCTTTTTCATCCGCTCTCTTTATTTCTTTATTTGTTATAATCTCCACAGGAACATCTTCCACTCTTCAACCTCAACGATCCTGTTGATCCCTCTTGTCGTGTATCTGTACCCTTTAACCCTTTTTTATTATTCACACATAGATTATTGTATGAAGCCTCAGGATGAGCATCTCACCCTTGTCTATGTTCTCTAATGTTTCAGTATGGACACTGTGAATCGTGAAAAAAAACACCACAATATTTACCTTTTCCATTAAACCATTTATTTGGTTCTGACTTGCTGAGCAACACCCTGTTCCCAACACGCACCTTTTGCTTCAGTCAGTTAAAAGGCTTCATTCCAGAGTAAAAATGTTAAAAATAAAGGAGAGATTTTCTGTTATCAGGGCAAAAACTCCTTAAAATCTTTGCAGGAGTGAAGTAATGCTTGTAATGAATTTAAGTAACACTAACGCTGAGATACCTCTTCACATTTTTGTGAACGTTTAATTCCTCCACAATGACACGTGTCCGTAATGGGAGCTTTGAGCACGGTGGGGCAGGACCTCCACCGTCAGATGATGAGAAAAGACAAAAGATGGCGAGTCAGTGATGCACAATTGTTTGAGGAGAGGAGGCGTTTTTCCAGTTGCTGTAATGTTTCTGCATAATCACCACAGACTGTGCACTGACAAAGGCAACACATTAGAGAGAGGGAACAACAAATACTGTCTGCTGTGATCAGAGGGTGTAAGGGTGTGGAGATGTGTGCTAAATATAAAGTATGTGTCACTCCTTTCAAGTACATTTATAAAAATGGATCAGTTGCTACTCAGGTTTGGGTGCAATCCATCTAAAAAAAATGACAGAGATACATTCTATGACTCTAGATTTTTTTCTTTTAGATATTGAGAATTACTTTTTGAAAATAGGCAACAAATATCTTCTGGTTGTTTTGAGTTTTTTCACCATTAAACAAAAGTAACCGTCCTTACAGATTTCTTGTTTTGTTGAACTTAAATGTGTCGGGTTATCAAACAAATTAGAATATCTGAAAAAAATAAACCTGGGAGAGAGAAACTGCAAAGGAACAAGTTTACCCAACCTGCTTGGCTCTTTGTTAAAAAGGACTCCGCCTCTCAATTGAGAAGCACGCAATTTGGGTTTTTGGAAAAATTTTTAAACTTTTATTATATTCTTTTATTTAAAAACTTAAGGCAAAATAAGGCTTTCATTCATGCTCCAATTTAAAGATTTTTTTTTTACCTATGTACCTCTGACTTCTGTTTGTAGAGATATTAATGATGAACATTGTTCTTTTTTTGCTTGATCATCTATAATTTTGCCAGTAAATTTCTGTCAAACATGAAAGAATAAAAAGTTTGCACCAGAGGTTTTGAAGGAAACCTAAATCGAAGGTCTGTTGACTAAACCTAAACCTCCTTCAGCTCCGTTGGTTTATCCCCTGATGCCTCACCGTAACGCTAATAGTGGTGGGTGAGTAACCTAAACCTAATTTAGTTGATTTAATATGACTTCGTTAAACCCACTTCTGGTGTGTATCTCCGGGATCGATTATGCAAAGACGGCGCTCTGACCCTGCAGTACAGGACTTCTGTCTAGACCTGGGCTGGACAGAAACTGGTGGCTTAACAGGAATGTTAAATTATCAACTTTGAACTTAACAGAGGGGAGCAAAGCCAGCAGAGATATAGATATTTTTCTGTTTTTTTAAGGGGCTTCCTAGATGAGTCATTGATGACTAAGGGAAATGACTCTGCTCTAAGTCCAGCCCTGATCCACTCTTTACAAATCTACCCCTAAGTCCTTGCACTGACTTTTTTTCATAATCTTCTGTAGGCTACGGTTATTAATGTTGCAGTTTCACTCTTTTCTTAACCACATTTTTGTTCCCTCTACTTAATTTTCTGCTGTTTGGAAACAACACTGTTAGAAGAATCAGTTTATTTAGCGATATTTGATGATGGGTCAATTTCTGTCTAGTCGACAGCACTCAAGTCGAAAATCCAACAAATGATTGTCTAGGTCACTATACAGAACTATCATATTTCAATTCCTTTTTTGATGTTATATGTTTTTTTTCTGACAGACATAAGGTTGGATTTTAATCAGCCTTAATTTATAATCATCAAAAATAAGAGAACTAAATGCCAATAAAACTGTCAGAGGACAATTATTCTACTTCCCTTAGTGAAATTGATTTATAATTAATTTAGTGAAATAAGAAAACATTTTTATGATATTATTGAATTAAATACAACAGTCTTTCCACAGTAAAATTCTGGAATCTGTTGTTGGAATGAGGGAGATTTTCTTTGTTAGATGAAATACTGATTAAAAAAAAAAAAAAAAACGGGAGCAAAGGAAGCTATGCAGTGGAGAGAAAAACAGGTGGCGGATGCTGGGGCGGCACGATAATCTACCTCAATGGCATTAAGAAAAAAACACCACTTAATGCAAGAATCCTCCTCTACCACAGATTACACAGAACTGGTTTTGCATTGGGATGCTATTATATAATTCATCCCCTATGAGGATATGTTCTTTCACTTCTAGTTTTCTGTCATAACCCCCCACCCACCCACCTAAACCCTCAGACTCCATTCCAGTACTGGCAGGTTTATTTTTTTAATTTAAGGACAAGATGTTAGAGCAACACTGGAGTTTTGGGTTGACTTTATAATCTTTTTATCCCTGTCTGGAACTAATTCATCTTCAACAGCGACTTTCTCTCAGCTCAGAAACTCTCTCCCTTTCACTCTGAAGATGGGGGCTTTGTCTCTTGGATTTAAGTCTGCGACGTGCAAACATTTGCCCATGCAGTGCTGGCGGTTCTGTGCATGTGCGCTCATTTGTAGCAATACACTATCAGTTGGGTATTGTGAATTCTCTCCTCGCTAAGCTCCTTAACGGTGTCACAACAAGGGCAAAAGCATTTTCATTTTTTGGCATTTATCTTTCCTCCCCCCTCTAACCCCTCCCCACTCCCAGGCTGTGATTACAGGTGGGCAGATTGGTGGTGACAAGTTTTTATTTTTTATTTCAATGGTGTGCCGCCGCTTTTGATGAGGGTTACATGTGAGCTGCACGCCATCAGGCTGGATTAAATCTGCCCTTCAACGTCACATCTGTGCGGCACAAGTCTGGCAAAGCTGCTGGGCTGTTGGTAGATTACCCTTCAAACAGCCAAATGCCATCTAATGATTATATGGCAGTGTTTAAGGTGCAGCAATTGAGAACTCCACCCCAGTTTTTCCAGTGGTATCTAAGTTGTCCTCTTATTTAATTTCCAATTATCTTTTTTTTTCTGAAGATTGCCTCTTCTACCACACAACTGGTTTAATTAATTGTGCCATAAATTCAACAAGATGTCTTAAATTTCTTTTAGAGGGGTTTTCTCCATATTGTAAAGCTGAATCTTCTTTGTACAGT
Organism: Jordanella pulchra; assembly: GCA_034780135.1. Classification (NCBI taxonomy): domain Eukaryota; kingdom Metazoa; phylum Chordata; class Actinopteri; order Cyprinodontiformes; family Cyprinodontidae; genus Jordanella; species Jordanella pulchra. Next base: position 6,896 of record JAUZNJ010104855.1, on the reverse strand, counting down.
TATCTGATAGCAGTTGAAGTCATTGGATTTAAATGACATAAATCTTGCTCAGTTTGGTGCCAAAATGTACGGTGGATGAACTAAACAAAAATAGACTCAAAAACAACAAAATGAAAACAACGCACAAACACAAGGAAACATATGCAAAGAAAAAAAGGTCACAGTGTAACGTTTTAATGTGAATGTTGGTAAAGCACTTTTTTTATACAGAAAATTCACCGCCCTCCCACGCAGTACCTTCTTGATCCAGTAGAGGCCAGATCCCCACACTGAAGGCCTCTTTTACATATCATTACACTGCCTCCACCTCCTCATTGAATTGCTGTTATGGGATTGGCCGGAAATTTAGGACATCCACCACAAGCCGTCCTTCTACCGCTAGTTAAACTCTTGTTTTTATTATATTTTAAGACATGTGCACAAGAAATCTAAAATAAACACTTGGCTACTAATTGAAAATTGCAATAAAGTAATCTGATTTTGAATTGCGATGCTATTGACAGGTCTGTATTAAGGCAGATTATTTTTATTAATGTATGGTTTGCTTATACAATAATACTTGACATTTATGGGAGACAGCATGGCAGGAAGGAAGGGTAAAATACGGTAGTTTCCCTGGAGACTTAACAGCTATGGCTGCCCGGTTAGTGTATTTTTAAGGTCCATAGTTCTTAGTTAAAAATTCCACTAAGGTTTATCAGCTGTAATGATTTAAAGCTTTAAACTAAAACTTTATATCGATACTGAGGGCTATTAAAAGACCAGCTAAAATCACACTTTTTTTTCATTCTTTTAGACTCCCTGAGAAGCTTTCAGCCAACCAGTAATTTAAAAGTAATTATGAGTCCTTGTTAAGTTTCCAGCCTTGCACCATTATTGGTGACATTGTTAGGCAGTCAGGAAGCTCATCCAGGCTGCAAAAAGCTTACTTTCTAAAGTGCTCTCTCAGCATACGGTTTGAAAAATGAATGAGAAATGAATAAAGTAAGAAAAGAACAAAGAGAAAGTTGTCTGCTGGAAAGCGAACAGAATAAGGAAGGAAGATGAAGCTGCAGACCATCTACTAACACTATAGACGTGTCCAGAATAAATGTGCAGACCTGTCAAGTCAGAACATGTAACTTTATGCTTGGCTGGATGCAGATTAAAATGCACACACGCACACAGGCTGAACTAAAGCGAAAATTTTTGAACAATGTTCTTTCTGTCTTCACACTCCCCAACACAAATATGGACTAATCCAGAGACAGCTCACCTCAGACTCATCTGTTGCTATGAGACCGGAGGCAGAACCAACCAAGGAGGCATTCTGTATGCACACAATGTGTTCTTGGAGTCAATAAGAGCTCCAACTTTAATGAATCCAAACTGTGGTTGCTATGCAATATTTGCTAAAACAACTAAAATTAGAAAACTGACACAATCAGCCCTTTTTACCTGTAAACACTTGTTTTTCAAAGAGAGCAGATTGCACAGAGTTTTGAGGAGAGATGACGGAGCTCAAATTCCCCCAGAATTTTTAACATCAGCATATTTTACTTGAATACGTGAAGTACTATGCAATACCCCTTTATTTCATTAGTAAAACCTTTATCATATTAGTAACTGAGGTAACCTACAAAATATTTACCAGAAAAGAAAATCCTTTACTGCATTTTTTGTCTGATAGAGTAAATACTTCTGGTGACAACCTTATCTGTGTGTTTTTTCTTTGTAGGATCTTGCTGACCGTTGTGGTGATCTTCCGTATCTTGATTGTGGCCATCGTTGGAGAGACGGTGTATGAGGACGAACAGACCATGTTTATATGTAACACTCTTCAACCCGGCTGCAACCAAGCCTGCTATGACAAAGCCTTCCCAATCTCTCACATCCGCTACTGGGTCTTCCAGATCATACTGGTATGCACTCCCAGTCTGTGCTTCATAACCTACTCTGTCCACCAATCTGCAAAGCAGAGAGATCGGCGATACTCTTTTCTCTATCCCATAATGGAGAAGGACTATGGTGGACGGGACGGGGCACGAAAGCTACGCAACATAAATGGAATTCTAGTCCAGCATGGTGGAGATGGTGGGGGTGGAAAGGAGGAACCTGACTGCTTGGAGGTCAAGGAGATCCCCAATGCTCCTCGGGGTCTCACCCATGGGAAGAGCTCCAAAGTTCGGCGACAGGAAGGAATCTCACGCTTTTACATTATTCAGGTGGTGTTTCGAAATGCACTGGAAATTGGCTTCCTAGCGGGACAGTACTTCCTTTATGGTTTCAGTGTGCCTGGGATTTTCGAGTGTGACCGCTACCCCTGCCTAAAGGAGGTGGAGTGCTACGTGTCCAGGCCCACTGAAAAGACGGTTTTCCTGGTGTTCATGTTTGCCGTCAGCGGCATCTGCGTGGTGCTCAATCTGGCTGAGCTCAACCACCTGGGTTGGCGCAAGATAAAGGCTGCCATCAGAGGAGTCCAGGCCCGCAGGAAGTCTATCTGTGAGATCCGGAAGAAAGACATGGCGCATCTGTCCCAGCCGCCCAACCTGGGACGCACTCAGTCCAGCGAATCTGCCTATGTCTGACAAAAACATTTAAAATGGGGAAAAAAAGGGAAGGGAGGAGTGGGAGGAACGTGTTCAGGGTTAAATGGATAAGGGGTTTGAGGTCAGGCAGGGACAATCTCCCTTCTGAGGAAACAGAATGTAAAATGACCCAACGATCTGACTCTGCAGCTTAAAAGTCAAGAGAAGGAGGCAAATGATGGAAAATGTGATAAAGTCTAAACTAGGACAAAATGTTTTTCTCTGAAGAATGGACTTAATTAACACAGTGGTCTCATGAGAAGATACTCCTGCCGTTTTATATTTCTTTCTTTTAAAACTAATTATCTATTATCCTCTGTAATGGAAAAAAAAAATCAAACCCACGTGGGACTGGGGAGTGAAGAACAAAAAATAGAGGCAAAAGAAGATGGTGATGGTGTTCTCTTGGGAAATTGGAAGATGACTGAGGTGTGTGATCCACTTGATTGTGCTTTTCATCTGGACTTTATCAGCTTCACTTAAAAAAAGTTGGAGGAGGGGAAAGGATAGAGGATGGGACAAGTAGGAGGAACAGCAACATCATTAAAAGAGGAACGGAAGAACTGTCAGGGCCTTGACAGACCCTAAAGGATGAAGTAAAGTTTGGGAGTTACTTGAGAGTAGAAGGGGGTGGGGGGGCTAAAGCTATGATAGAAATGTGAGGAGCGAAGAGAGGAAGCGTTTTTGCTTTCTGATCCTCTCTCCGTCAGAGCAAAACTGAAGCCAGCAGAAAAGGAGCTGCCTCCGCTGGAACATCGACACAGGCCAAACCGAGAGAGAAAGACTGACGATGTTTATGCCTTGTCTCTTGGCAAAAGATGATTTCAACACAAACACAGCGTCTAGCTACCATAAACACTCTTTTCTTCACCTTCCCTCCATCTCCCTTACTCTCAGCTTCACGGCTGGCAGCTGTAGAGACAGGGGGCAGGAGGAACTCAAGTGACAGAAATAACCTGCTGCTCTCCTGCTGCATAAACTTTGATGAGTGAAAAAATGGGCAGAAGGATGGTTAGTTTGAGTCTCTTCTAAAGCACAAACCACACAATCCTCTATTAATCATTTTGGTGTGCTAATAGACAAAAGAAGAAAAAAAGGAAACCAGAAAGAGATCAGGTTGATCAGAAGAAAATGATTCACCTTGCTGTAACTTTAAACATAATTTTTTACAACACATCACTAAGATTTCTTTTTGCTTTCAAAAACTATGGTGCCATCCAGATATGTTTCAATATCCTCATACAATTGCATAGAAAAACCTGGTTGTATTATTTATTCATTTTTAATATATTAAAATAGATTTATTTATCTTTTGGGAGAGGTTGGATGATCAGTCACTGTTCTTTCAAAAGTACAAACTATCTGTCTTTTTCATTTTTGTTTTGTGTGAAGTGTTTCTCACCACTGGGTGGGGTTGATCCATGAATGGTATGAAGGCAGGGAGGAGGCAGATTGGTGAAAGAATGAAAAGCTGTGAGGATGTACAGCTGATTTTTACGTTTTATTTTTTTATTTTTTACTCTTCAGACTAAACCGAAGCGAGTGCAGATCAACAGCACCTGCACAGTATGTTTCCAACACAGAGCCTTGATTTTCTTGTTTTTTGTTTTTTTTTTTTATTATTTTTTCTGAAAATCAGCTGCCCACCCTTGGACTCTTAAGGCCTGCGAGGCATGTTTACATGACGCAGTGTTTTCTTTGAATGATCAAGCTGTGTGACAGTACAGTACAATAGCTTCTCTCTAAGAGGTTGTGATGTTTTTTTCTGTCTCGGTGGGTTTTTAATTTTGCTTTTTTTTTTTTTTCTTCTCCTGGATTTCAGCATGCATGCAGAGTAAAAGAAAAATTTTGGAATGATTCGAAGACAAAGAAAAAGATGACAGTGGGGCACCTTGATTGACGCAGAAGAGAGGAAGAGTGGCAGACTGTGGCAGCCTCCTGTTGGGATGATGATTGTGTTTCTTGGCCCTCGCAGATATGAACAAATGCATAATTTAGAGCACGGAGCAAACACAGAGGGAAAAGGAGAAACCAGATATAGAGACAGTGCAGTGGACCTCATGTTGTATAGTCTAAAGACATTTTTAGCCAGGACAGTGTGCTTCTGTCATTCTTTAGGGACGAGGCTTCACCGTTTGATAGAACTAAACACAACCAAACCCAGCTGTTATCATTTACTCCTTTGAGCTTTGGTTTCATATTTTGAAAACAGTAGGTACCTTTTTCAAAATGTAATGTGACCAATATCTTCCAAGTGATGGGGACGCTATTATCCAACAAACACACGGGTGTGGTATGAGAATTAAATATGGAGCTTCCAACTAAGTTAATTTCATATAGATAGGCTATATTTGCACTTTAATCTTCCAGTATTTATTTGACAAATTATGATTTAGGTAAAAAATATTATTAAAATATATTTAAAACATGTCAAGGACACAATATAACTAAGAAAAGCTAAAGAATTACATACAAATGGGAAAATCAGGACATAAATCTGATATTATGGATCAGATCACTGGTCCAGATTTCATACCTCTTAGGAACTGGCAATCATTTTATCGCTAATTTAAACGGTCTAAGTATTTTAAGCCTTTCAAGTAAAAACCTGTTGCATACATACGAGATACATGGTAACTGCATAAACTTTATCATAATCGTATATTACACTGATGTTTTATATCTGTAGCTGTATTTTTTTGAAGTTTTGCGAGTTTTACTTAAACTTTAAACCTTTGGTGAACCTTGGCACAAATGTCTACTGTCAGTGGAGAGAGAGTCCTGGCCAATATGGCTGCCTGGGAGATGATTTAGAGTTTCACATAAACTGATCCAGCCTTTGTTTCATTGAACACAGCAGGCTTTGGTGATGAGTTAATTCAACATAATAGATGAGGTTTTAACCACAAAATGTATTCAAATACTCATACTTATAGTTGAGGCTAAAAAAGCATTGAGTCGAATAACACATATATGTGCTTCCAAAGTAAATATTTGAGCTAAAAGGAAAGGTTTTATTTTGGTTTAATTTGGCATTAAACACAGTTAGAATAAAGAACATAAATAACTTCAATGTATATTAAGACCTTACTGAAAAATATTTTTCGGATGACAACAAACATAAAATAGGGCACTGTCTGACAAAATCACATAAGAAGTGTGGAACGTAGCTAGCAACAGCCTGAGCTAGCTACTTATCATAAAATACCTAATTTTGTTTTAAAGTGAAAAAAACTTACTCTCAAGTGAGTATCATAAACCACTAATAGTATTACCATTATTATTATCATTATTATACTGTTATTATTATTATTATTTTGTTGCATACCTCTACCCTCCGATGTTTAGCTGGACCTATAATGGCTCATTCTGTTCTCTCACAGTTTGTGACACAATGTTTTTTGGTTAACTTAACTCAGCCTCTGTCTCAAAAACATTAACGTAGCAGCTTAAACAGGAAATGAGCATTTTTTGTGAGTAAAAAGTATCCATAATTGACTTTATTTAATCCCTGCAAATCTTTTAAACTCAAACGCTGTGAAGTTTGAAAGACCTAGAAATGTAGAGAGATATTCAGAGAATGAACAAATTTTTAAAGTCTAGAAAATACGAATAGATTACTGCAAAGATTATTGGGTGTAATGACGATGATCACAAATAAAAGTTGTTTAAAAGGGTTTAAAAAACTCAGTCTGTTTTCAAATTACTTTTATAAAAAAGTACATTCTAATGATTGAAATAACATGATGTTTCACATTCACACACAATGGAGTCCTAATGCTTGCAAGGCCTGTTAAATTATATTAATACAAATAAATTGTGCTGTTTATATGTAGTAGCCGTTCATTCGAAAAAGCCACAATCACTAGCAACAGCTTTTTCGTAAACTACACCTAATTACTTTCTAAAGTCTATTGATTGCCATTATGAGCCCTCATCTCTTCAATCCATAGTGCAGATTCAAATGGTCCATAAGTTAATGAGCATATAGGCAGGAAAGGATCACTCTGAGACTGATTTAATCTTGTAGATGTAAATAAACCTGCAGATATGCACACAAAATGTAGCAGTGGAGGTAATAGTGCCTGTGGGATTTATATACAAACAAGATGAAAAAACAGCAGGAAAAAAACAGCGACCGATCTGGATCCAAAAAGCCTGGATTGCTGTATCTCCAAATAAAAATGTTGTGAGCACATTTTGCTCAATACTCACAGAGGGACTGCTTCTTTACAGTCACCAAACAGCAAAGAAAACACTATCTATCTATCTATCTATCTATCTATCTATCTATCTATCTATCTATCTATCTATCTATCTATCTATCTA
>JAUZNJ010104844.1:0-20754 GCA_034780135.1 Jordanella pulchra | reverse complement strand
TTGATGGTTATCTCTTTATTGCCCCATTAGTGCACCTGTTATTAATTTCATTAACACCAAAGCACCTGAAACTGATTAACAATCACAATCAAAGACATTAAGATTCCTTTTTTGTGTTAAATAGCAATTTATATGCAATCTGAACAACTTTCTAGGCCATAGAAATAGAAAGCACTGATATAGCATGATGCTGCCACTACCATGCTCCATAGGGGAAATAAAAAGGGAATAACACATTGCTTCGTTATTTCATGACAAGACACTGGAAAATACTTAAGTGGACTGAGGCACCTGATAAAACTATTGCAAAGTAAGGATGGTTTTATTAAATGTATTCATATTTAAGTTGATGTGTAAAGTTATTTTAACTAGTATAAGAATAAATTAAGCAAAAATGTATTTGTAATTAGAGATCTAATGATACACAATAAAGGCTGATACAGATTATGTTGACCTCATCCAGGTCATGGTAAAGCTTGGAAAGTTTAGTTTAGGCAACTGGATGTAAAGTTTTCTAGAAGACGCTTTGCCTCTCATCCAAAAGGCTTATTCAGTTCTAAGTGATGGTCATGAACACTGAGATTAATACACTGTAGGTGTAACAAAAAAATGGGAGGGGAAAACAAACAAAACAAAACAAGTAAGTAAGTGAAAAATTATGTCACCGACATAAAAAACACTTTAGGAACTATACCCAGAAGATTCACCTCTCACCTGCCTTCACCTGACTTTTCTGAGCCTATTCTTTCAGCCAATGTTGCTTTTTCTTCCTCTAAATTCTAAAATGAGACATTGATAACAAATGTTACACGTGTCAATTGAAACTTCAACAAAAACACACTTAATAACACATCATTAACAATAGGTGGCAAACGCCTTATGTAATTCTGAGGTATGGGTAGTGAATGGAACGATGAATAGGTGAATGTATGCATGTATCGGCCAATACCGGTACAAGAACAAAACACTTATATCAGCCAAAAATATTATCTGCATGAAATATCTCTCCTTTAAATTTCTGCTTACTCTACAGAAAGAATCGTTTCAAATACTTTCCTTTTTGGTGCTTATTTACAAAAGTAATGAAATAAACTTGATTAGCTGAAGCTGCAGTAGAGAAGCTCCGTTACGACTCTGACCATCAACCAATCAGATGTAGGAAAATTTGTCTTTGGTAGATTAGCAAAGCAGAGCGTCTACCATTTCTCCGTGTCAGATACTGGTTTATTTCAATGTGGGAAGACTAAAAATGTTTGCATTTGGCTTTAGCCGAAAGAGGTCAAGGTTGGCAAAACAGCGAAGTTACACTGTGATCTCTAACACAAGCAAACAGGCTACTTCCTCTTGAAGGAAATGTCTTAATAAGAGATGAGAAGAACTGGACAGGCACAGAGCTGTGGGAAAGGGCACTGAGACAACTCAACCAAACACACAAACAGCGCAGGAAGAAATACACAGGTAAAGTCTAGTCAGAGAGCAAAAATGTGTGCAGACAGAGATGCATAAAAATGAACTGAAATCATGGGACACATGCTGGTTATTTGGGAGCAGCTGTGAGTGGGAGGACTCTGGACAAGAAAACATGTCCTTTAAGTGTTTGATGAGCAGATCTTTGAAAAGGACGCCCCTGCTGACACACAGCACAGTCCCACTTTTTTTGGCTGCATATCACATTTCTTTTGGGACATTATTTTAAGTTAGTGTCACAAGGGCACTTTTATATGTTGAGCCATTTAGAATTCATTCTTAAGGATGCTAAAAACTTGTGCTGTAAGGTTCTTTATTCTGTCAGGTTGATTCACACTTTATCTCGTTTTAAAATCCCAGAGCGACTCGGTGTGACTCCATGCCAAACCGTGGTTACATCACTTTATGTACAGTAGCGCTGGAGAGTGTACTGGCCTCTGTTATAATGCCAAGTTGTTGTGATGCTGTTATGCATGGAAAGGGTTCAGTCAATATCTTGCAAAAGTATTCAGAGCCTTAATTTAAAATGTTGTAAATCTTGAATTGGGAATTTTTGTTTTTAAATTGCTCTTGCCAGATTGTAAGAATTTATTTTCTTATGAATCCATAGGTGTGGGGCCCCTATCCTTATATTTTGTCTGGGGCCCAGCAAAGGCTGTCAGTTGCCCTGATCCCAAGCACCTGGGACCTAAGTTAGAATATTTGCATTCTGGAAAAGCAGGAAGTTCCCTGGTTTGAATCTCACAGACTGACTTTCTTGGTCCTTGAGCGAGGCCCCTAGCTCTAGAATGCATCCAAAATGATGGGTTACATGCAGAGGACCAACTTCATTGGAACAAACAAAGATACACTTTAAAATAAAGATTTTTTATAAAAAAAATCTGTTTGAATTAAAAAAGTAAGGCAACACTAACTTCAACCTACTAAAAAAAAAAAATTGAATAGCAATCACAACAATTTCATTTTAATTCCCAATTTTTGCACTTAATTTAAATCCTCCATGAAAAAGAGAAAATACAAAATAAATCAAAGGCAAACACCTAATTCTTAGTCGAGGATTTTCTCATTTTTCTTTAATATGAAACTCTCCACTGACGATAAAGAGGAAACAATGTGTTTAAAAGCCAGTCAATTTCCATGGCAATAACCAGGTAACGTTTGATTGGTTGATCCCTAAAGACCAGACCAGAGAGCTGTTATCTCATTAGCTGACAGGAAATCAGATTTATTGACAAAACTGAACTATCATGACAGTTTGAACCCACATAAGGCAGAGAAACTCCTATGACCATAGCTGTGTGTTCATACATCTTAAAATATAAACTGTCATCACTTGTTTCTTGACTTGTCCCTTGTGAGCACTATGAGAAAACACAACCAAAAGATTATAACAGCATCCCAAGTCTGCATGTGTTTATCAGATACAGACACAATCACAGCTTCATCTCCTCAGATGAGCGCCACCCAGCAGTAATTTAATCAGACGAAATATTGAAAAAAAGCGGTAAAAAACAAACCAGCAGGCAACCAGTCAGGCACAAGCACAGTGATTGGGTACCATTGTACTGCAGTAATTGCATGTACATTTTTCACACTGAATCCTTCCAGTACCATCTGTTCCATTTGTGGCGATCAATGCAGCAATTACTAATCCCCCCCCCCCCGTCAAATGCACTCACCATTGAGGGAAGAAGAAGTCGGTAATTACTGTTTCTCAATTAACACCACAGTAAAATTCCACCTTTCATATAGTGCAGGTCATACTTGCACTACATATAAAAAGTGTGTACACCCATGTTAAAAAGAAAGGTTATGATTTAAAAAAAGATTTAGAAAACTTCAGTGTGACTTATATTTTATACAGGTTTAATGTACAGAAGTACATAAAAAAATACAACGTCATTGCATATGCGGGCACACCATTGACTTATTTTGTATTTATAAATAATATTACAACTTGAAACTAAATTCAACTTAGTCTCAAATAGGTCCCACAAACCTTCTTTAGCTTCCTGTGACCATCTTTTCAAACTAGACTTCATTACATGTTTACTGTGAAAAAATGTGTGTCAAACTGGATTGCAATGTGAAATGAGGTAATCTTGCTTTAGAGACACAAATATTATAACATTATTAATAAATTTATATTTACAAGGATCAGAGATTTGTTTGGACTGGTAGAGTATCTCAACAGACAGTCATGATCAAATATTTAAACAAATGCATTGAGACAGTTTTTTGGGGGTTAAGCACCAACTAATCTGATGACATCCCGTCCAGTACTGGCAAATATAATGGTGAAACCTAAAGTGGCTGTCAAAATGTTACTCATACACTCTGATAAGGAATAATTCAACATCTGAGCTACAGGGATTAAATTTAAAAATAACAATAATAATAATCCCTGGATTACACCATAGATTCTTCAAAAGCACAGCTAATCCTTTTCCTTTGTATTTGCCACTCGTCTTCAAACTTCTGTCTGCTGTATAGTCCCAGCAAAGGGACACTGTTGTTGGGAATATGATCCAGAAGACATGTCTAAATGAAACAAATAATACAGCACTTCTGATAAATCTCGGTTCTTGTTAGGGCTCGGTATTCATCTAGCTGGTTTGACAAACTTTTAACACTGCCCATTATGACAATGGGAAGGGATAATTTAAGCTTGCTCCTTCTCACGACATCTCCTTTTAATCTCCTCTTTGATATAGGATGGAATTAAAGATGTCTTTCTATTAACTTATCTTATTTTAAATATGTAATTGCACAAAATTCAAAACCTGGAGAACAATTGTTAAATTGCTCTGTTCAGTACATCCTTGCTGTTTTTTTTATATTCTGACAAGTTTTGCTATCCCACTGCAAGGCTCTGTGGTAAATATTACCATTTGGATGTAGTATTATCAGCGTATTTCTCTGTGCTCCTATTCTTTTTGGAAACTCATTACCACATTAGTTGATTATGTGGTTCTTAGCATCCTTGTTTATTTCAGCGTTCTTAAGAGTTATTTCCTGTAGGTTTTCTGTCAGATACTTTCCTGGCTGGTTGTAGTTCTGTGCAACTCTATTCTAGTTCATCAGTCTTTCTCCTAAATTGGTGTCTCTCAATTGTCCCTAGGTGTGAGTGTGTGTGCATGGTTGTTTGTCTTTGTGTGTCTATGTGCAACAGACTGGCGTCCTGTCCTGGGTGTACCCCGCCTTACGCCCATAGTCTGCCAGAGATAGGCACCGGCCCAACTGCGACGGATGAAGCGGGAGAAGATGGATAGATGGATGGTTATCTTCTTTCCTGGTCTCAATATTTCTTAATCTGAGCCCATCAACAAATTAAAACATGACAGAAATTAACAGAGCGACCGACATTTGCAGTGCAATCCCTGTTTTTTCATTAAAAAAGGAAACAAAGGGCTTATGTACTTTTATGGTCAAAATACATACAAATGTTGACCTGTGAATATTCTTACTCTTTTATATAATGAGGTGGAAAGCATGGGGATAGTTCTGATGAGAATTAGATAAATATCCCATTTCTTTTCCACTTTTCTTGTTTTCCTTGGAAAGGAAGCCAATCGCTTTCTTTACCTTCTAAAGTAGTCTTTCAGAATATTACCCATTACTCATACAACCTGAGTAACTAAGTCATGCACCCAATAGTAAGCTTGCTTGATAAAATAAAGGCAGAAGACTAAAAAGAGGAAGGAAACATCTTATTTTCAGGAACACTGGTATCTATCTATTCATAAAGATTGGTTTTAGCAAAGACTTATACTCCTGGGTAAATCAGGCAAACTCAGATATTTCCATTCTTTCATACATGGTCAAAAGTGGGACTTGATGTCCAATCAATAGGCCCAGAAACGGCTTCTCCCAGCTGACCCAGTCATAGTATCCTGGGGAAGTGAGTACTTGGAAAGAGGCTTATGTAACAGAGTGGGCTGCAATCAAGGACTGAGCCAATGCAGTTTCCTACCTCAGCCCATCATCTCTACAATAATTATTCCTTCCACATACTTCCTGTCTACATCACTTTCACGCTTCTTCTGCACTCCCTCATCAGAGTAAGATCACAACGTCAGGCACTCAGGCCATCAAGATCAGAGCACATGGTTAGATTGGTGAAAGGGAATAAATTACATCTCTTACTGCAACTGCTGTAGAATGCATATAATGCTAACTCTTTTACCCGGAACCAGCTGAATTATCAATTGGATGAACAAAAACCACTGCTATAACTTAACTTAAATAAAAAAGAATTAAAAACTCTTCCTCATCAAACATTTTGAGATTGTATCATGGCATTAGGACAAAGTTATTCAAATCAATTCAATCCAACTGAATTAATTTTCCAATTTTCTTTATTTTTTAATATATAGATATATATATATATATTTATGTATATATAGATGTACTGTTCACAGTTTTCAATAACTCACAGCTGGAACCTGAGGCATGTGAAATCGATAGGGTTACTGGATTAGTTACTAGAGCGGGGGTCCTAAAACTTTTTTAATCCTTAGATCCCCAGATTGATGACGAGACGAAGCAGGGACCCCATTATTTTGGGTCCCCCTAAGAGCTGAGTGTGTGTGTTACAATATAGAGGTGGGGTGACAATATAGAGTTATAAACATCAGATGGGGGTTTAAGGGGAAAAGTACAAATTAATCAAGAATAACTCTATTTATCAGGTATTTATAAACATTTGGTACCTAAGTAAAGGTAACAAATTAGAGATTTTTTTCAAGTTAAAGCAAATATGCAGATTTTACTATGTGTGATTTATTTGTAAATAAGAAAAATCACAACCTCCCTTTATAACCCATATGACCCACTAGGGGTTTGCAAACCCTAGGACCTCTGTATTAAAGGGCTACTACAAACTGCTAAAACCAAAACTATGGTAAAATTAGAATCAGCATCAGCTTTATTGACCAAATTGTGTGTACAAACAGTGTCCATTGCTCAACGTGGATCAAAATTATCTTAATAGTTTATACAACAATAATCAACAGTACAGTTTGTGTCTAAGATCTCAGCAGAGATGTCAGCTGCCCTTTCCCTTGGATGGACTAGACTATCTACCCTTTATGCAGACTCATTGCTGCCTAGATCAGAACAATGACAGTGGTGTCATCTGCAAACTTTAGGAGTTTACAGAGAGGTCAGCTGACATGCTGTTATTTGTGTATAGTGAGGAGGTGAGAGGGGAGAGAACACACCCCTGGGTGGATCCAATGCTGATGAGTTCCTCAGCGGGAGAAGATGCTCCTAAGCCTCACCTGACAGTCTAACTGAGGATGCTGTGCTTGGTGAGCTTCTGATGTAAGATATGCAGGCTGATGTTGTTCAGTCATAAAAGGCATTCACATTATGCTCCCAGTTTTGGTTTCTACGATTTTATGGTTAGACCAACTTTTCCACAGAAATAAACCTATGTTTACAATCTGTTTTTGAATGTACAGGGATGCACTTTCACATCAACTATTGCAAGAGCCAGCTCTAAGTCCTGCTATACTAGTTTAGGGTTTTTGGGGACTTTTTTTTGCATCTTGTGGTCTGCTGTAAGGGTGAACCTCTCTTTAACAGATGCGGGCATGAAGGCGGTTGTTTTGAATGTTTTTCACTTGTAAACTATTTTGCATAAAGTGTAATGGCTGATTCTTTTACAAAAGTCTTCCAAAGGACTTCCCCATCTATTTTGATCTCACCATTAAGGGTTTCATGCTTACTTCAATAGTCAGTAACACACCGTACTATAACTCTAAGATTTATACAGGGCAACAACTTTTCATAATGCAAATGATCTGACAGCAATATGAGTAAATTTAGCTAAGCCCCTTTTTAGTTACTGCTTTGTTATATTGCTTAAATATTTCAGCTCTCTAAAAACTGATATTGCATTTCCAGGTATTCAAATTAAAACATTGGCTCTCATAGGGTTTCCTACTTTTATTCCATATGAATGTTTGTAAATTAGAGTGGGAACCAAATCAAATTTTTACTGAGATTCAATATCTTAACTATTGTCTGGGAGGCAGATAATCCAATCTGCTAAATACCCAAGACTCCTGTCTACAGATGCTGGGTAGCAGCTGTGTTTGTCTGAGGGCAATGTGGGGCCAGCAGTTGCCAGGAGCTGAACACCAGTGAGTCAGATGGATAGAGGAATTGGCATCACACATACAGACAAATATGCAGGAGGGGCATTGTTGGTTTTACTGACAGCAGATAAACGTAGCCTCAGTAAGACAACATGGCTGCACAAAGCCCTGTTTATGTGTCTGTGTGGATCATGCTTGTAACTCACAAACATTCAAGCTATTCCACTGCAGAGAGATATGGTCTATTGTGTTTGTACTTACCTTATCTTTTTTTTTTTAATGACAATGATGGTAATAGAACATTAGATTAGTCGTTTAGGAATTTCAGATTGATATTGTATAATTTTCAACAACAGATTATGGATTTTTTCATCAATAAAGTTTCATATCCTGTTAAAAAAACACTCTAATTGAATTTTCTTCATCCAGGAAAACATTTTATAAAGCACAAGTAGAACATGATAAGCTTATAGTGCTCTTCAGAGGAGTGTTTGCTGATGAAAGCAAAGCCTAAGAGTTCATAGTTTGTATTAGGAGTGTTTGTTTGGTGAATGTACTTGATATGGAGTAAAGGGGGAAGATAAAATAGAATTTTATTATTGATTCGATCCCAAGGTAGCATCATAGTAAATTAGGATGCAAAAACAATATTTACAACTGATCCTTGGTGTAAAATACATTTCTGAAAATCTCAACTCAAGGACTAGGAGAATCATTTTCTCTCTGCCATAAAAATAATTCTATCAATCAAATCAATCACTTCACATAGCTCAGGGCATGGCTTTTGGGTCATTGAGTCATTCTCTCCCGCTTTTCTTTAACCTGTGTTTCTATCATTTTTTTTTTTACCAAAGGTAAGCATGAAAACAAAATGGAAAAAAACCTGGCTGGACAGTGTGATCTTTCTGTGTTCAGCTTGAAAAAGTCAGCATCTGCTTATGTAGGTGAGAATCAGCTCGTAACAACAGGGGAGCAGTGATATGCCAAGATCAGAGAAGGTCACAAGAAAAGCTGTCATCAAAGATTTGCACAAGTAACCAGTCCGGCTGCCCTCTCTGCACACAGGCTGCTAGAGGCTCATCTGATATAATTTCACCAAGACTTGTTGTGATCTTTAGAGAAAAAAAACTTTTTCTTTCCTTTATAAAATCTTATTTATCTAGCATATGTTACTGGCCTTTGGACGCTACCATAAAACCTCCAGTAGTCTCTATCTTTGTAAGCCAGAGATGTGCACAAACAAACTGACTACAATGCACCCACCCTTTCCATTCCATTTCTCTAACTCCTGCCAAGGTCATCCCATGCTGCAACCGTCTATAAAGTCACTTTTGCACAAACTGCTTAATAAAAATCTGTTTTTGCCAGGTAGCATTTACAAAAGTTAAGTAAGCAAGACAGGTGAAGTAATGCAGCTGTGCTGACTGTTCCCAAAAATACTTTCTTATGGAGTTAAAGTTTGCTTTAATTCCCTTCACTGGATGCAGAGTGGATGACAGGCGCATGAAGGGGATCATGACAACTCTGCCACTGCACAACTCCCTTCCCTCTATTATTAATGAGCTGCTTAAAAACGCACAGGGAAACTGAAAGGAGTGGAAAGCTTGGACTAACGAACTTTTTCTTAGTCTCTTTGCATCTGGGAATTATTTTCGGTTTTGGTTAGAGGCACATGGTAAAAGAGAAAATCACTCATTTTTTGAGCATATTGTCCCAAAAAATGTGAAGCTTGGAATCTCTTTTTTTCTTTCTTCACCTCAATTTAAGGATTTTCTGATTTTTTTTTTGTAAAATAACCAGTTAATTGGTAATCTAATAATCAGACAGTATGTCACACTGCCAGTTTAGCTTTCTGTTTTAAGCATGCAGCATACAGATGTGAGTGAATCCTAATTAGCAGGACAAACATTGCTGCATTTTTCTAGTGTTAGTTAAATGCTTCTGTAGTAGGGTCAGACATATATACACAGTGTATGGAAACTTGCACAACCCTAGCTTAATTCCTAGTCTTTCTGAGGTGAACAAATACAAAGACTCGACAGAAACTTTACATAAGCTGTGGCTAAAACAAAAATGTTATCTATTGTACAAGACTTTATCTTGAAAAAAAAAATTATTTCCACTGCTCTGTTCATGCTTACTGCTAAGCAGCACTGAAGGGAGCTGCTATAGATTGAGTAGAAAAAAGTTTTAAAAAAGATATACCAGTGCTTTAAAAGTCAGTATGTTTATTGATTTATTTACTTCAATATTGGTATAAATAAACAGCAGTAATTGTTATAGTATAGGTCTGTGAAAAGTTACATTTTCAAGATTGGTTTCCATTCCACTGATTTCTCATATTACCCGGCCTTATAAATAGCATGTGACTAACAAATGTCCTAAGGCTTGCTAGTGGATGGTTACCATGAGCTCTTGTTGCACATGGACAGTTTTACTAAGCTTTGGATGCAAGTGGACAGGCACCAATAAACATAACCAGTCATCATTCTGTCAGTGATATACTGTGTATACAGTGAATGCCAACACTAGAGAGCCTAGAAATTCACACATTTGGAGTCGGCACAGATAAATGTTTAAAAGCATGCTTTAAAGTCGGCGAATTAAGACACTTTCTGTAGCTTTTCAATTAATTCAGTATTCTGTAAATGTGATTTTTATCTATGTCTGTATGACATAGATAAATATCAAAACTGCTGTCCAGCAGAGACCAAAAGAGTTGATCAACTGGCAACTGCTTTCAAAACAAGGTAGAAGAAACCAGAATCTGCCTGAGGTTTTTCAAACCTCGCAGAACATCATTACTGAGACCAAGAAGTCAGTCAGAGTTTACAAAGTAGATTCTCTGTAGAGTGAAAGTTGACGTCAGCATCAGTGATGATGCTAAATCCATCTTTGGCATGCATGCAAGCTGCAACCTATGCTTCAAAAGACGTAGAAGTAACCCTTGCATCTGCAGAGTAAGGATGCATGATCTGAATTTGATTTTTGGGGCAGGATGACTGCCTGGTTATTGCTCCTTAAATAGAAGGTCAGACAAAATGTTGGGAAAAATGGGGGGGAAAGAAAAAAAAATGAAACAACTAAACTGATGGAGGAAATGAAATAAAGGGAAGGGAACTGTATTTTTCCTAAAAAATGAGCTGTCTGTGATTTCATTCTCTTTTTAGTTCTGACTAAAAGTGATTAAAAACTGCAGACAATTTGAAACATATCATTATAGCTAGCGTGTCTTAAATATATCAGCCTAGGGAGGGCAACATGTTGTAGCAAAATAACTTCTCCCTCTTGATCTTGTTGATGCTTTAAAACACAGCCTTTCTTTCTGTATGCGTCACTCTCTCACCTCTCCTCTGAAAAGCCTTGAGACTAACTGAGAGGCTCTTATGTAAAGCTTGTATTTGGTAATTGTTCTTCACAGTGCAAAGGGCTTCCAATGTGCTTGAAGGGCTTAGTCAAAGCAAAGCCATGATTAGGTAAACAAGTGGATGTGTCATCGATCTGTTGAAGCAGAGCAAATAGTTCTGGACAACCTCGAGAAAAAAAAGAAAAAGAAGACAAAGCATCAGAAACGGGTAAAAAACGGGGATTGGTGGAGAAAACATTACAAATATTAAAAATTACAAAAAGCTGAAAGGCAAACAATATACTCTGCTTATCCCTGAAGAATTCTAAAAACTTAGATAAAAAGTAATCCAAGATAGTAAGTTCATTGTAAATATTTGCTTGTACAGTATGTGCGCATAATAGGTCCTCACAGTACACTGTCCTTTAAGAAAATTTGTAACTCACCACAGCCTTGTGTGGATCAGAGGTGCAAAAGTTAAGTCTTGGAGGGTTACTATTCTGAAACCTTAACGTACCTTCCTGCAAAGCTAAATGAGCGGCTGCTGATAGGGGAAATCAGCCTTTTAAATCTGCTCTAATGGAGCAGTGATGTGATAGAAGTATGGCAAGACATTAGGTACAAAATTTTCCTTTTTCTTTTCCTTTTTCCATCCATCGTCTCCCGCTTCATACATCAGGGTCGCGGCTGGGACGGTGCCTATCTCTGGCAGACTATGGGCGTAAGGCGGGGTACACCCAGACCCCCAGCTGTGATCGAACCCAGAACCTTCATGCTGTAAGGAAACCGCTCTAACCAGTGTTCCACCGTACAGCCCACTGCTTAAGGTGTGATCAATATTTGATTAATATAAAGGTAATCTTTAGGCCACTGTATGCTCATTAGTACATTAATCACCACAGGCCTGAATCACAAAGCAGGTTTAATGAAAATTCGAAGTTGGTTTACAAACAAATTTTCTTTCGTTTGAAATCAGGAAAACTTAAAGTTTTTCGTTTCACAAAGAGAGTTTACTTATCCTCTGTGTATGTTACCATAGTAACATTCTCCCCAGAGCTAACCTGGTCGAGCAGGTTTTCTTCAACAAACTCAGGCCGTTTCTTAATTCACAAAAACGCAAGTACGGACTCATGATCTCGCCAAGTTTGTTTTTTCTGTTGGAACAGAAACGTACTTGTTACATCACCACTTTCAAAGCTCGTCTGGAGCTGCATTTCACCTCCTGTTATTAACAGTTACTGAATAATAAATCATTACTATTTTCATTTAGAGGGGGAATTATAATTAACATAGATAAACACAAAGCAAATGAAAGTTTTGTCAAATAAGACAAAAAAAAGCCATCAGAGCTGCAGGTACTTCACCCATGAGTATACCTAAAGAGGCCTGCTGTAGTTGGGCTAACGTTAGCCCTGGCTTCAGCTAGCCTCGGAGCTACACTGGCTGCCACGGTTATCACAACATCTGATCATTTTTAAAGATTATATAGTGAAGCTTAGAAATATAATGTTCTCGCCTCAAATGATCTTAAAACGTACTTTTGTGGAACAGCAACAGAAAAGTGAACTTTTTACTTAATACTCGGAGCTCTGCAAGGGGTGCTGTGGAAGCTGTGAGGCTGATGACGTTTCACGATTGCACGAGTACATGAGAACACACAAGTATGCATATTGAAAAACGGTCTCAGTCTCCTGTGTCTCAGCACTCCTTACAACTAATCATGTTGATTTAGCTCCTGATGTAGACATGAGTTTTGTCATAGAGTTTTGTCATTGTCATTCAATATTGGTGATATGACTTTTACACACATGTTCAATACATACATCAGTCTATAAACATAGCATGTTTCAGGTTTTTATGGAGATTTATGAGTTTTTGTTTTTCAAAGCTAATATTTATTGAATGTTATGTTGGAGGATTTTTATAAACATTGCAAAATATTTGCCATAAATGTGTATAGTCATCTGTTGTGGGCTTTTCTAAGGCTTTTATTTTCTCTACATCGATATTGAAATTATATCATATCGACTATTAAAAAATGTATTGTGATATAGATTTTGGACATATCATCCAGCCCTACATATAATTTAGGAAATCTATTATTACAGTTTTAACTAGGAATTTGATTTTGACCGGAAAGAATCCTATTTAAATGTTTAACAATTGAAACAACAGAGAGGAGAGCGCTTTTAATAAATGTTAAACAGCCTGCAATAGACCTAGATATAACCTTACGCATTAACTTGAGCGGTAATCTTCTTCTACATCATCTCCCTTTCCTTTGCAGCTGTAGCGCTGTTGCTCTGTCTTTTAAACACTTTCTAAAGTATTTTAGTAAGTAATAGTTATTAAATTCTGAGTTAAAATCTCCAGTTCCAGTGTTGTAAAATAGGCAGTTCCTGTTGCTTGCTGTCATGGTAACTCGTTGAATCAGGGCTCCACTAATAATGGCTTTTCATAGCTGTTACGCACGCGCTCGACTCTTGAGTAAACCTATTTGGAGTTGGTTAAACTAACTCACACCACCCCAAACTCAGAGTTTGACTCATGATATGATAAACCTTTAATTTTAATGAATATTTTCATATATTTAACATATTATTGCATATTGAAATTTCTGAATTAACATCTGATTACTTTGTTTAAAAATAAAATGGGTTGCTCTGATACAGGAGCTTTAGGTACAGTGAAGTTAAGAACATTTTCTTGCTGTAGCTAACAAAGTGACTGTATCCCAAATCATTGTGAGCTGAGGAGTTATTTTTATGCTAATTAGCAATAGATTTAAAAAGTTTTAAATCTTCATGACTACTTTAGGGCACAACTGCCTTTTTGTAAATGACAGGTTGTCCTACCAAGAGATATGGACAAGCTGGGGTGGTTTAGATGATTTTAGAAATAAGACAAAGGGCATCTAAAGTACCGCAGGCCTCATTTGCTTTTACATTAAGGTTAGTCTCCTTTACTCCACAAGGAGCAATACAATAGGCATAAAGAATAAAAAGGCCCTTCTTATATTTGCCAACACAAATATTCAATAATCTCAACAACATTTCAGAAAACAACATGTTGGTAAAGTGTTTTCCCTGGGTTACTATAATGCATAGGACTGATTGATTTCTGCTGTCTGGCCAAAAATCCTGAGGGAAAATGTCTGGGCAGCAGTTTGTGACTTTAAGCTTTAAGCTCAATCATTTTTGTGCATCATTGCAGGAAAATGAACTTGTGAGGTTAAAAGCTAAATAATTTGAAGATTTTGAGGCAGTTTTGCCAAAGATTGGACTGAAATCGGATGTTGTCACGTGAACTTAAACAATCAATTCATGCTCAAAGAGAAAAATGGTAAATCGATTATGCAAGGACAGGCAGGTCACTGGCTGTTACAGTGATTTCCTGATGCAGTTTACAACCAAGGATTGTACAACCAGGTTTAGGGTAGACATTTTTTTTATTTTCTTTACATAGACATAGTTAAGTTTGAATAGCAAGGAAACTAACTCTTAAATTCCAATTACTTCTATTCTTTATTCAGGTAACTGCTGAAACATTGAGCTTTAAAAACAGCTCATACATAATAATTATGTAAATTAAACATTGTTTTCCAACCGTTATTATGTAAATGGTGCTTTATTTAATGTTTATCTGGTCTACAGTATAAGAATTATAACATTTAAAAAGCCTATTTTTACAATAATAATAAACCTGCAAAACAACTACTTGCTATGCTAAATGCATACGTCTTGGTTGAGTCACGATTCCATTGTTGTTGTATAGAAACCCAGGAGGACATTGCCTCAAGTCAAGAGTACTGCTAATTGCTCTCTGGGTGAGTTTTGTAATTTTGAAAGAGACAAAAGCTTTAGACCTGCTGTTAAAAATCACATTTGTTGATTCTCCTTTGTGAGCAGAGTCTTATTCAAGGTTGAAAACCTTTTAAGAGGAAAAAATTAATCATTCACTTTTTGAGAAAATTCAAGAAATGATAAAATTTGTTCTAAATAATGTATCAAAAAGAAAGTAGGAGGTTTTTGTGTATTTTATATAAAAGCAAATAGTCCTTGAAGGCTTTTATGCTGTAAAATGTAAGATCATTTGCCTTTTGAATACGAGGTAAAACAGCACAAAGAAATGCAATCAGTCAGTGACTCACAGCATTGGTTGGGCTAATGAATGTCTTGCTATAGTATATAGAAATTAACCTCATTTAAAACTGTTTTTTATCTAAAGAGACAAAACAAAATATATTGGCTGTTGATGGTGTTTGTATTACATAAACCCCACTGATTATCGTTCTTAGACATGTTTGTGTATCTACCAATAGCTTGGTCATAAGTCCATAATGGTTTTAATTCGTAGGTCGCGAAGCTAAAAATGTTTGGTAACCACTAATTTACACAACTGGATTGTAAAACTTTCATAACTGGCAAAGACATCATACATATCAAGGCACTGTGGTGCATCATAGCCCTCAACATAATGCTGCCACCGCCTTACTTCACAGTCGTGTTTATAGGTTTGCAAGCCTCCCAAAATGTCTTTTAAACTTATATGGTGGGTTTGAGGTTCCATGATAAATTATGTGTACTATTTTGATATTTTTTTTTATCTTTGATCACACATAAATAAACTTTCACAGTCCATGATGTAAGGTTAAAGGCTATAGTTGCCAAAAACTATGCTGGAGCCTAAGGAACATAGAGGAACATGCTGAGGATCACTGCTATTCAGCTGGCTTTTAACTTATCTCTCACCTTCCAGTAAGATGGCTTCTGTTAAGCTGTGAAATGCAGGTTTTGCTACTAACAAACTTCAACTACGAACAATAAAAACATTAAAAAAATTAGCTGGATAAACACATAAATGGCACTAATCTTATGAATCATTTATTTAATATTAATACAAAAGTCTGCATACATCAAACAATTATACAAATAACGACATCATAATGTAATTTATCAGTGTTATATTTTAACAAGAAACTGTTGCGTTTCTGTTTTAAATTAAAACTAAATCGATCATGTAAACTGTTGGAAATCTATCACGTTATTTTCTCACAGCAGCCTATAATGACACAATAATTCAAGCTACTACATTTTACCTGCTTTCCTTTTTAGCTTATTAGCAATACATTTATTCAACGACATAAAAACAAGAAGCATTCTGTCTCCTAACCTTATCTTTAAGCTAATTATCATTAATCAAACCCTTTTGTTTATCTTTTTAGCTTACCTGTTCTTTCTGGGGTAAACAGATAAGCAATTCCAAAGCTCCTGAGTGGTTATTAAGTGGATTGATTTTTCAGCAAAAAGTAATGACCACTGTGACCACTCACAGGCCCCTGCTCATGCTACGGGGATCAATAAAACCCTGCTGCAGGTCATAATTAAACAGACATTAAATGCTGGATAGCATGAGTGTGAAGTTCAATCCTTATATACTTGTGTTTAGAGCTGCTAGAATGGACTTGGGGTGAATAGAAGGCAATTACTGCAGTGCATAGAAAAATTATTCCCTAATCTCCTCTGTTGGCCTTCACCAAAAGCAACTTGCTCATCTTTCACTAAAGTAGCCTCCATGATGAATCCCCAGGTGGGTCTTGGGTTTCATCTTCCTGCAGTCTAATGCCACCATAAGCTTATTACTGTTCAAACTGCTGGGAAAATGGGACTAAATGCGTGTTTCCCTGTTATCTTTGTTAAAGTTTTTGCTGTGAAAATACTTGTCCTTGCAAAATATTATGGACTTTTCCGGTTTCATTATAATTTATTGTGATAGACAAATTAGGGTTAGTCTGAACATAAAGGGTTAGGTCTTTTTTGTTCCTTTTTTAGTTGCTATATCACTTAAAATCCCAATGACGCATTGAACTTTGTGGATAGAGAAAACTGTGAAAACATCAGAAGGATTTTTTACTGCACATTGTAGCTCTAGTTCTGTTAAGTAAAATTACATTTAAAAACAATGAAGTTTGAATCTTAAAAGAGGCCCATTTTACCTTTAGATCATGAATTTGTCAAAAAGGGGGACCTACATACAATTTTATAAGATTGATGGTTAGGAAGCAAAGAAGATGTTCAGTGCCTCGAATGATAATGCTTGACCTTGTCAAGAGATGTAAGCTTCATGTTAACTTTTCAACCAAACACATCAGAGTAATAAAGTTTCATGAAATGTAAATTATCTTGAATTATTCATGGTTGAGAGGGAAGACTAGTGGATTTATGCAGACACATGCTTAAATCTCTATTTAGGCTGTTTTTCAATGCATCCTAATTAAAAATTGTTAACAATGCAATAAAATCAATTATTTACAAGAGTGTGAGAGCAAAATAAAAACAGATCCTGTTTTACCAGTAACATGTTTTACTTTTAAGCTATCTCTAAAATGTACCTAAAAGTAAGTCCAACAGAGCAGCAGCCCAGAGAGGAGATTGCTTTGCAGCATAATTGCTGTCAGGTAATTACTTTCAGACTGATATGATACAAACAAACAAACCTCTGAGCATACTTCCAATTGTTTACCCCCCATAGGTTTGACTCAGAAATGTAATAATCCAGAATATTCTCTTTAAGTCAGCTTACTAAGGGCAAGGACAAACAGAAATCTACAGTTGTGCATAAAACCCTTGGAATTTACTGCAAAAAAACATCTTTGGGATAAATCAACATTATTTAAAAGATAAGGGCTGGAAATCCATGATGAAAAATAATAAATAATTTCTAGGCAATAGCCAGACAGGCTGGTAGCAACAACAGAAGATCTGACGCTACCAGTGGTAGCCAAGAACTACTTATACTGGGGAACTTGATTTGGGGAAATGCTAAAAAAGTGAGTTAGTGAGCAAAGCCTCCATAAATTTGGTAACACATAAAATAATAATAATAACATAATCAATGAAAACTGTAAAGATAGGCTTCCTAAACCAATCCATCGTCCACCATCAGTTAAAATGGTGCCTATCTCCAGGGTGAAAGGTAGGGTACATCCTGGACAGGTCAGCAGTCCATCGCAGGCTAACATAGACATACACCCTGGCATGTGCACACTCACACCTTAAGGCAATAAAGAGTCACTAATCAACCTAATAGTAATGTTTTTGGATTGTGGGAAGAAGCTGTAGTACGTGGAAAGAACCAACACCTGCACAGGAAGACCCTGGGCCAGGATTCAAACCCAGAATCTGGCACTACCATGCAGCCCAAGGCTAAAATCAAGGTTTTTGTAAAAAACAACAACAAAAATTTATTTAATTGAATTAATTGACCTTTTCATACAGAAATGCTGTTAAGGCCATGCCATATCCTGCTGAACACCCCTAAGTGGAATAGTTTTTTTTTTTTTTGTTGTTTTTTTTAAAGAAACTGTCTTTGAAATGCATTTTATTTAAGCACCTAAATGATAAAACGCAAGAGAAAAGGAAGAGTTTTGATAGGATAGTGAACCTTAAAGCTAAAGTCATAGCTTCTAGAGCCAGTACACGTGCAGAAAACCACAAGGATGTCATTACTGTTTTCAGTACCATTTCTCTATTAGGAATATACTTTTTATGGGCCTGTATGGATGGGTAATATTCTAAAAAGATGAATTATGTGTTTTTATCCAATTTAAGCCGTAATAACAAAAAATGAACAGACGCAAACACATGGAAGAAGTCTTTCTATGTAAATCTATTTGTTGTGCAACAACAGGGGGGTTTAGCAATGGAGATCTATTACTAAGTGCCAAGTGAAGTATGTTTTATTTTTTCCCAGTGTTAGCAGTTCCCTATTGGCTAACCAATATAAAAACTGTTTAAGACTTGATACTGAGGATCCTAAACATACAACCAGAGCTCCTATACTAATGTCATGATCTGGGACTCTCAGTTTGTTTTTGTTTCGTTTTTTTCCTTTGTGCACCTCTTTGTTTTCTCCACCAGATGGCGACAGGGGCAAACGGGTGTGCGGTGTGGCTTCTGGTTACCCAGGTGTTTCCCATCAGCGCTCATCACCTCCAGAGTATATATGCCTGCTGCAAATCAGTAGTCGGAGCCGAGTGTTTGTGATTCGATGGTACCTCTAGTCCTCTGAACTACGAGGTTATCGTAGTGCTCTCTGGCCAACTAGTTTCTGTCAGAAACTAATCCCTTGTGTTTTCCTCCTTGTTGCCTTCAGGTTCTGTAGGGAAGTCTGGACGCCGACTGCTCCTGGCTTCTCCTCTCAGACTCCTTCCTCGTGACGCCGTGGTGTTTTACCCACTGGATGCCCGAACCCTCTGGTAACTTCCTCGTTGTTCATCTGGAACCTCTAAGACCTGCTACTGACAGCAGCACCGCTTCTGGACTCCATCATCCATCTGAGCTGACCTGTCCGTTTCCCACCGCACACCTCCGCTGCCTCTGGACCCATACTGGACACACGATCCCTGGATTTGGATTTCCCCTCCTAAGTTCTTCTAACTCACCCGACAGCAAGACCCACTCCATTAATGTTCTGACGTTTTCCCGCTGACTGTGAACTCACCAGTCTAATCTCTCCTCAGTGACTGCACCTGCTGACCAAACTCTTTTCTCCCGGACCTGTCCTGATTCTCATTTCTCTGTTCCACTCCTTACAATAAACTGTTTAAATTCTAAGAGTATTCCTGTATTGGTGTTCTGCATGTGGGTTCACCAGCTTAAAAGTAAACCCATCATGACAACTAAAGTGTTCGATCAAAGCATCTTCATCTGTTCTAATGGCAAGAAAAAAAGGGCTGCTCACAGTTGCTTTTTCGTGGTGCTGCTTGTTTCTCTACTAACATTTTTATGGTTTCCTTTACAAGACAAACATTTGGTGCATCAGCACCTTTCTGAGTCAACAGGAAAGGAAATAAAACACAACCTTTTCACCAAATCTACAAATAAATGAGTTTCCTTGGATATTAGTTAATCTTTCTAGCCTCAGGTACTTTCTTAGCAGTGAAAATGCCACAAATCATTTCCCTTTACAAACTACTTGTGTCGTGCTGTCCCCATCACTCAGTGTCCATACGTGCCCTTTGTTTTCTTCTAAGCCGGCATCCGAATCTGCTGCTCAGTGCTCTGTGGAACAAGAACTGTTATGGACAAGCTTTCCAAAGAAATCAATGTGTTCAATAAAGTGCATTATGGGCTTATAGTGAAGAATGGCCCCATAATGTTTCTAACAATTGACCTTAAATGTTGCCTTGGTATTACTTCATCATAATTGCTATCCCAACACCTTTATTTTCTACTTTATTTTCTCTATCTCCAGCCTCTCCTCCTTTTCTACCACTAAAAGACAGCTATTTGTGCTTGTCAATATAGGACCGGACAGGCGTTATTATTAGAGTCCTATTTCCTAATCTAGCTGGATGGATTTAGATACATGTATTTAAAAAAAATAACACATTCCTATTCAGATTATCACCATTTTGCATTTTAATCACTGGCAATTGATCATTGTTAATCTCTAAGGTGAGAGGAAAGATAGTGTGAAGCATTGTTGCCATGGTAGCCGTGTGCTTTGTTTTTCACCATATAACACACACAAACACATTCATATTCCACAGGGTTACCGTCAACCTTTCACAGGATCTTTTTTTCCCCCCCAAGTAATCATATCTTATTCTACAGAAAAAAATCTAATGTGGAAAAGCTGAGCCAATATCATTTCATGAATATATGCTTATTTTACTATTTTTGCCTTGACATTTCCTCTCAGCAACGTTCTAACAAACAAAGACAGCGTTTAAAATAATTTTAGAATGTAAACCTACAGTAATTGCAGTTAAATTTAATATACTAGAGTGTGAGCTTTTCTAGAGCAGCAAAATCTAGTGTGTGTGTGTATATA
>JAUZNJ010104833.1:7195-20754 GCA_034780135.1 Jordanella pulchra | reverse complement strand
AAAACAGCTGAATTTATGGATTTATACAATCAGATTCACACTTAGTAGAGATTAATTAAATCAAATGTTACAATACAATCAATCAGAGATTATCGTAAAAGGTTAGTGGTTATCAATCTATGGAAGGACAACTGATTAGAAAGAGTCGATGACAATCAGCCATCACTGAGGGAGATAAAGAAAGGGGATAACACAGTTAAAGGCAACAGCAAATAGCACCATCTATAACAGGGACACAGTTCTAATGGGAACCCGGTGAGGTCCAGGGTTCTGGGAGGGAACCCAGAGGTAACCTGGAGGTTGACCTTTAAGCTCATGAGAGTTCTTCCTTGGTCTTTTTACCAAGCTAGACCAGAGGTTTGCAATCTGTGGCTTTAGAGCCGCAAGTGTCTGTTTGGACCTTCAGCAGCAACTCATACAACTTCACCTTACAACGATTATAAAGTTTTTTTTAATACAAATATAATAAAATCTGCAGGTTTAATCTATTTTTTACTTTTTTTATTGAAAAAGTGTTTTAGATTTGTGTAAGGGAATGATACCAAAAGTACTGCAAATGTTTTCTGATCAATTTTTCTTGTGCCCCCCATGAAATAAATGATGAACCATTAAATGGGAAGATGTATCTATCTAATCTATCTAATACATAATTTCAACATGAAAAATATACCATTAAATGGTGAAATACATAATTAAATGTCCCAGTAAATAATAGAAATACATTTAAAATAGGAATGAAATATTTAAATGTCTCATAAAATAATTATTTTTAAAAATAATATAAATACATTTAAAAATACATATTAAATATCACTGAAAATAATCAACTTATTTTTTAATTAGTCTTTTTATTGAGTTTTCCTTTTATACATATAGTTTGTAAATACAAAGAATATATTTATCCAGCAAAGACAGACATAAAGTAATATACAGAAAATGAATCTCTACAAAAAAAATCCCACTCAGGTCACTGCCAAGAGGTCAAAGCACTACTTTCCTATCCCTGACTGAGACAGATCACATTTTATTACATCTACTAAACCCTTTTAATCTACAGCATTATTGTAAGTTTTGAAATGAGTCAAGAAAGGGCCCCCATAGAAAATAATCAACTTATTTAAAAGATAATAGAATCAATTAAGAAAGTCATTCAGAAAACTTTATTGCCCATCAATGTGGAAATTTGTCTTCAGTTTCCCCCAAAATGCGCATCATCCATACAGCAGTCATACCAAGGACGTCTCATACTTGAGTGTAGAGTTTAGTTTAGAGCCATTACTGCTTTTTTAACACCTACTTTGCTCTATAAGTCTAAATGAACATAGAGTGAGATAAGTCTATGTGTTTCTAGGGGGGTCTGTAGCATTGTTATTTTTGGGATCCATTGTTCGAAACGGGTTAAAATGTGCCCAGTATTAAGGATTGGCCACTCTATCATGCAGGCATGGAGGCCTCTGTTCTCACTGGAGACTTCCAAAGCAGATTTCTTTCTGTATCTCTGAGGTCTACAGACCTTTGACGTCCTGTTTATTGTTTGAGCTCTGATACGCCGTCATACACAAAGCTGTGAGCCTTTCCTAATTCTGTCAAACCAGTTAAATTCACCGCTGGTGGACTGTATTGGCGCTGCAGAAACATCTCCAGCCCAGTTTCAAGCTTTATGGTAAAGGTTGTAGATACTGAAGCAA
Organism: Jordanella pulchra; assembly: GCA_034780135.1. Taxonomy (NCBI): domain Eukaryota; kingdom Metazoa; phylum Chordata; class Actinopteri; order Cyprinodontiformes; family Cyprinodontidae; genus Jordanella; species Jordanella pulchra. The sequence continues at coordinate 19,066 of JAUZNJ010104833.1, read as the reverse complement.
ATATGATTTCTCAGTTTCCTTCTTTATTAATTTTGCCACAAGCTTAAGATAACATTATTTCACATTGACTCAATGAGATATCGTGTGTATAATTTTGAGTAAACAGGTTGACTTAATAATACCATTTGGAACAAAAGCTGTAACATAACTAAATGTGAAAAAAATGCAGCAAAAATGCAGCTTCCCGTCTGCACTGTATAGACTATAAATCCAACAGCATGAATATTGCTGACTGATTAATGAGATGAGGTGTGAAGACGCCTACTGTTTATAGGAAGGGACAGAGCGCGTCACTCTTCTTGACTGAGCTTCTGTCCTTCAGGCTTTATATGGAGGGAATTTTGTTCCATTATTGTTGTAAGCAAACAATATATTTTGTACAAGAAAAAAAAAAAACAATCCAGAAATTAAACTTTGAAAAACTTATAAATAAAAAAAAAAAGTTTTAAGATTAGCATTGCTGTTTTGATATTTTGTCATAATTCTTTTAACATTTTACTTAAAAACTAATAATTTTTTTTAGATTTTATTGTTTCAATTGTTTCCAATTTCCCTTGTTCAAATCTAGTTTTACAAATTTCATTCTGTTCAAATTGCATTTTCTGGATCACATTCTCTTCACTTCTGAGGGTGGGCTTTTCGCCGAAGGGGCTTTTCTATTGGTCTGCTGGACATTAGCAACAACATTTTTATTGATGAAGAGCGAGAGTTTGTGTTGGGTTTGAAGTGAAGAGACTGTGATCTGTAAAATGAAAATTGAAAAAAATTCAAATTATAAAACCCAGTCGGAATAAAATAGAAAAACATAACATTTGAAAATATAAAATCTGTAAATAAAAATGAAAAAAAAGTTTGAAAAAAATTTAATCTGAAAATATGTAATACGAAAATAAATACAAAAAAAAAAAGAATCTGAGAAAAATTCTCTCCAAACCATTAAACCATTTCTTGATTAAGATGTTTTTAACATTTAATTTCTGGATTGCATTTTCCTCAAATCTCTGTTTACCAAAACTTTTCTTGCAAAAAACGATGGGACAAATTTCACTCCATACTTTGCAGCAAAATGCTGCATTTTTTACAGGTCTGCTGTAGAGAATGTAATCTCTACTGTCGCCAGTTGATTGGGTCTCAGAATCAGAGTCAACTAGATGATAAAGACGACTGGCTCTGGAATTTTTTGAACAAAAAAAAAAAAGAAAAATGCAGAAAACAATAAACATCCTCTTCATGATAGGCATGCAAAAGATTGTCTGCAGTTAGAGTATTTTATTAAAATTGCTGCAATACTGACCACTACAGGAGATCCTTCTGCAGCCACCACTATCTACAGCAACTCTTTGAAGCAATTTACTTCATAAGTTAGAAAACAGAACTTCTCTCGTTGGGAATAAATAGATTTTTAGTGTTTTGCGGCAGCAGTTCATGTATTGTGGATTTTCTTGGGAAAAGTGAATCATCTTAATTAATTTGGGTAAATTGTAGACATTATGATAAAGCAGTGCTGATCATAAAATATAAACATGATTAAGAGTTTTGTTGGTGAAAAGAAAAGAAAAAACTTTCCGACATAATTTAAAATGATAGAAAAACCCAACAGTCAGTTACCTGGACGGGTGATGAGGGATGCTGCTCCCCTATCAGACTGGAGCTCCCCATGCTAACCTGTCATTCTCTTGTGTTTGTGATTAAGTCCTATGACCAAAACACAATCCTCCAGCTTTCTTTTGTGTTTTTCCATGTTTGAAGGTCCAGCATTAAGGACATTATTCCAGTTTTACCAGCTTATCTTTTCAAGTTTCCCCGACATGCTTTGCAAAGTAAGGGAATCTCTTTTTTAAATTTATGTTTATTCCACATTAAAGTTTTTTTTGTTTGTTTGTTTTTTTTAAATAACCCCGAGAATTCAGGAAGAGGTTTACTTTTCAGACCATTATCTGGTCAGATTGTAATAACATTCTGTTTTAGAAGAATATTAGTGAGTATTTTAAAGGATCTACTTGTTTGTTATGTAATGATTCATACTGTGAACAAAATATGAAAAAATAATTTTTAAAAATGACCAATAAATATGTTGAACAATTGATGATGATCCATGACATAACTTATTGGTTTTGATCACAGTTTAAGGTAAATACTCAGTATATTTATATTATGACCCCATACCCCTCAGCAAATTATAATTATTTAGGATTTTGAATGAAAGCTCTTCAAGAGAAACCAGACATTCACCTCTTGACTGAAGTATTGACACCCTTTAAATTCCTTCACACTTTTAATAAAGTTTCATTAGTAAAAGAAATTACAAAAATGTCTATTTTCCATTCAAATGTATTTGTTGTGTACTTCATGTTGGTATATTTAATAACACCTCAGTAATAATAGTTTGAGACTGTCACAAAAAAGAGAGTAAGTTTGGTGTGAATACTTTCTAGGGTGTAAAGGTTTCTGTGTTGAAAATAAAGCTTGTTTGGCTCGAACAATGTCTCAGCGGAAAAAAGAAGTAATACACTAGTTTTTGTCAAATATAATTGTTACTGTTAACTGAAATCTTTTTTTGCATTTGATCGCATAAAAAATTGAGAGATGCAAGTTTGTTTCTGTGTTAATATATCATATTTTTTTAAAACAGTTGTAGCTATGATCAAATATATATAAAAATACTTTAGTCCTTTACTGCAGCTGCACATTTGTCAGCTTCGTACATTTGATTTGCATCCCCTCATCCTCACCCGCTGCCACCAGCACCGTCACTTCGCAGCCGAGCGAGCCGTTCTGCCCGACATTATCTTCATCCTGACTCCGCAGGAAAGGAGGCTGAAATGACGGATGCAAGCATGGAGGCGACACCCGGGGACGCTTTATTTACACCAGGGGAGCCGCTTTAAGTTGTCCGGAGGGAAGCAGATGCGTATGCCCACTCCCCTTTACTTCAACCGACCCCCTCCTCCTCCGCTGGCAGAAATTTATAAAGAACAAAAAATCCGACGAGGGAGGAAGGGAGGGGGGTTGATATGCGCCGAGGCTGAAATCGAGAGGCGAACCCAGGGAAAGAGGAGTAATTTGTACTCGGGACTTTCCCCCTCTTAGTACCCCAGACGGAGGGGGAAAAGTCGCACTCTTGGCAGCGAGAAAGAATGGGCTTTTAAAGGCGTGAAAACGTCTGTAATTGTGGATACTTTATATATTTTTATTTCGAAAAAATATGGCCGAGAACGTTCTGGACTCTGGCCCGCCTTCAGCCAAGAGGCCTAAACTCTCATCTCCGGCTCTTTCCGCCGCTGCTAGCGATGGAAATGGTAAGTTTTGATTTAACTGATTTTTAGCTGCCTTCATACTCGTTACAATTCTTGATTTTTCAGGTGCCTGTTTAGCAGACAGAGGGCAGCGAGGCGGGGTTATCTGCCTGTTTTCGCCGTGGTTTGCTAACGTTAGCCTGCTAAGAGAGAGTGTGTGTCGGACGTGAGGAAGGGCTCCGCTGTTAGCTCCCGTGCTAATAGTTGTCTTAGCCGCAGGAAGCTGCGTTAGCCACGGGGCTAACTCCAGGCTGTGACTGCTCCACAGCTGACGATGTCGTCCCTAATGCTTCCTTCACCCTGGTTGATGGAAACCTCAGTCCAAGGGGAACTTGTGCTAAAGTTTTCGGATCTTTATCATCGTGTCATGATGGCACTAGCTTGGACAGATTGATGTTTTACACAAGACGTAAAAAATCTGTCTCCCTGAGCTGAGCTGTCGATCAACATGTTAGCGAAAGTAGAGTTTAACATCACATTTCACTGAGAATAACAGGCCACTTTAGCCCAATGGTTTTAAGTTATGCTAACCCTCTAATTGTCATTTTTCTAAATGTCTTTTATTTATTTTGTTTGGTTGGTGTTTTGTGGCAACAATTGGAATAACGGCCTAGGATAAATCTAGATCGCCATGATCCTGACACTTGTTAACAATGATCAGCTCATGATTTATTCCTTCTCTCCAACCTTTTTTTTTAATCAGCTGTACCACACGTTTTTCACCAGGTTTTCATGGCTTTCCTCTCCATCTGCATGACATTTTCTTGTTTCTTGTGTGGATTGTCTAAGTGATCTGCAGAGCTTGCAGGAGAATCTTTAGGTTGTGAGGATGCAATGTTTGGTTCCTGCTCTATGTGACAGTGGCGTGCAGTACCGTGGCCTGCAAAAATCAACCCCCAGTTGCACATGTCTAACAGAGTAGTGCATATTAGTGAAGTGGAAAGAAAGTAACGCATTTACATTTTCAGTAAAACTAATTACTGTGGTGTACATAGCCCTAATTACTCCAACACCCCTAAATAAACTCCAGTGCAAATGACTCCCTCAAGATAAAACTTGGTTTGACTATTTAACAGTAGCTAATATCTTAATCAAACTCACCAGCTCAGCTGGATGTTCACCCTTAATTTGGGAAGATCACTAAACATCCAGAGCTACAGTGTTATAGGTTAGGAGTGTAGCATATTCATATGTTAGAATGTCCTAGTCAAAGTCCAGAGCCAGGTCCAGTTCAGAGTCTATGGCAAGACTTAAGTTAAAACAGTTGTAACACGACTGATATTTTCAGACTAGGGCAGATGATCTATTTTCTAGCTAAAGGCCAGTGTGCCTTAGCTTCTAGCCAGAGCGATAACAAACACTGCTACACTTCACTACAAGTGTTTAGTCACCTGCGTTCATGAGTTCATGATCATTATGGTGTCCCATCCTTAATCCATTAGAGTCGATATGACGTTTCCTTCCCTTCACGGCTAAAACAGCTTCAGCTGTTCTGTGAATATTAGGCGTCTGTTTACGTGTTTGAAAGGCTCACTCTCAGTCTTCACTGTAATTCATCCCAAAGTTGAAGGTCAGGACTCTGTTTAGGCCAGTAAAGCTCATCCACACCAAACTCTCTCCTCCATGTCTTTATGGGCCTTGCTTTGTGTTCTGCTGCTCAGTCATGGAAGAGAAATGTATCTAAAATCTTTTGTTATTCTGAAGTATCCAGATTTCACTGGAGCTAAGAGGCCAAGACCAGATGATCTTGCAGCATAATCGTCCCTCCACCAAACTTTCCCATTGGGACAATCAATCCAAACCTGTACTGTTCTGCTGTTAGTTGCCAGTGGTTGCCATGGTTACCGCCTTCATGATGCTCTTTACACACGATTCTTGACCTGAGGGCTAAATGAAGTTCGGACGTCTGTAGTGTTTGGTGACCTGTGTGCTCTTTGTACGTCAGTATTCAACACTCCAGCTTCTTTAGAAAAAGCCTAAAGCCGAGGGGGCGGAGTTGCTGTCCTTACCGATCACTCGCTGACATTCGTTGCTCGAGTATTTAGGAGTAAAGAAATCAAGTGACTTTCTGTCAGAGTACCTGAAGCTCTCTAAGGTCCTCAGAGCGACATGTTCTTTAACATTTTGCAGAGGCAATGTTGCTGCGTTGCTTGATGCCTTATTTCAGTCATAAAATATAACTATGAGGCCAAGTATCATTTTCTTCTCCTTCACATTTGTGCATTATTTTTTATAAGTAAAACTGCACCAAAGGCACATTATAAGACAGCAAGACCAGTAGAAAACGGCTGAATACTTGTTTCAGGATAAATATCAACAATTTAATGATATAAACAAAATCAAAGCCCCAGGAATACTGCCAGTACAAACATGGAAAATATTTTTCTATGTTTATAAAACTCTTCCAATATAAAATTATAGAAATATATTCAAAGAATTAAGAAATCCATTAATGTCAAATCCCTGTTACTGAACGACGTTACTTTGATATTTATTGATACTGAATTATTATTATAGTAAAGAATAGGAATTGTTTTGTAGGAACAGTTTTTAATTAGATTTTCCACTTAGAGCCAAGATATAAAAAACATGTAAACTGGAAAAATAATTGACATCAAAAATCTATTTAGTACTTTTCATTTTTGTTTTATTAGTTAAAAGGTGAGCAGTAATCAGTCAGATCGATCCATCGGCCGACCAATATTTTTGGCCGCTAGTATTTTCTGGGTTGACATTCCCCCTATTTTCGGTCCATTGTGGTTTTGATATATTTTTTTATGTTTATTTTTTTTTTTTACATTGATACTTGCTTATCATTTCTCATCATTGTCTCATTTCTATCATGTAAATGGAGAAAAAAAAAGAATATTGGCTTTAATCATGTGGCCAGAAATATGGGCAGCAGATCGGTTTGATCGGTCCGCAGTCCTCCTGGTTAAACGGTCACAATAATCAGCTTTAAAAGGCTCAATCTATGCACATCATCATCAGAAAGTCTTTTAATCTAAAGAATAAGAAAATCCAAACTATAAAAACATTAAAAAGTGTGTTTTTTTTATTTTTTATGATGTAAACACTTTTTTTTCTTATTTGAAGCAGACCTGAAAGATAAATAAATATCAATCTAATTTTATTCAGTGACAATGATTTATTTATGTTTTTTTTACATTACAGTTAATGTATTATTTATTGGTCACTAAATACTTTTTGCAGTGTTTTTTTTAAACTAATATTTCTAAAATGTTGGATTTTTATAAACATGGCAAAATGTTCAGGCGTTTATTGAAAGTCTTTGAGAATTATGTTTATGTCTATTGAAATTATACTTTGTAGATGGAAATGAAGAAATATGTTGTGATGTATATGGATGATAGTAATGAGCATAGGCACCGGACATCATGTGGAAACTGGCAGCGATGCTCTGAACTTGTTGAAGTTATGCTGGTTTTTATTCCTCCACATCTGCAGAAAGCTGCGTTTGCTCCTCATCTTTTGACAGGTTGGGATTTTTCTATAAGATGTTTAGATTTTGTTGTATGTATGCGTTTTACCTATTAATTATTGTGAAATTGAGATGAATTTGTTTTTATCTCATGATTGTTCACATTTTTTATCCTGTTAGAAATGAAATAACAGCTGTATGTTAGCATGAAGTTGGAGCTTTTTATTTCCTGTTTTGAAAAGTCACCATTTATTTTATCTTTCTGATTTCAGATTTTGGGACGCTGCTAGATTTGGAGCACGATCTCCCGGATGAACTTATCATCCCCAGTGAGCCGGTTCTGGTGAATGACGGGGACCTTAACCAGCTGAGCAGCTCCTTAGGAAGAGGACCTGGAGGCGGCAATGGGACGGCAGGAGGAATCGGGCTTGGGTTTGGCTCTGGAGGGGAACCCGGGGGTGTTGGTGGGGGCCAAGATGCCGTGGCTAAGCACAAGCAGCTGTCGGAGCTTTTGCGTACAACCACCTCAAGTCAACAAGGGCATCAAGGAGCCATGGGCGGCCCCGGAGGCCCTTCAGCGATGGCGCAACACCTGGCCAACATGAAGGCATCCTCGGGTCAAGGGCCCCAGCAGATGATGGGGCAGCAGCAGCACCTCTCCCCACAGCAGCAGGCTAACATGATGCAGGGCCAACAGCCTGGCATGATGGGTAACAGAGGCGTGATGGGGGTGCAGCAGAAAGCCAATAACGGACAGCTGCAGCAGCAGCCGGGTATGATGGGGAACCAGGTGATGAACGGCTCCCCCAGGATGGGCTTCAGTAATCAGGGGATGGCCGGCAGCGGCAACATGTTGGCCGACACTCTACAGCAGCAACCCGGAGCTCAGGCAGCGCTGAGGGGGCAGCAGCACGGAGCAATGAACAAGGTAGGCGCTCTGCGAAGCATCAAGTGATCCATAACGGAGCGGGAGATAATTCCTGGCGTATAAAATCAGTTTCAGTCGAAGGTTAAAGTCGTCGTCGTTCGATTTTCAGATTCACATTTCTTGTATTTTAGCTGATCTTCAGAGACTTTTGTTTTATTTGCCTTTGAAGTGTTGGAAAATGACCCATTTAGCCTTGGCTTGCTGTTTATGAGTGAACTCTGATCCATCGTTATTAAAGCAAAGATTTTCTCAATGAAAATAATCAAAAAAATGCAATCCAGAAATGAAACATTTCAATAAAATAAAAACGAATGCCTTTTTATATTTCTTAAATAGTATTTTTTGGGAGGCTTTCAGACAGCAGTTTGTTGTAGTTTGTAGCTCCTTTGTCTTCCAGCCAGAAGGTCCTGGGTTCGATTCCCGGCCTGGAGGCTTTCTCCATGGATTCTACATGTTCTCCTCGTGCATGCGTGGGTTCTCTCTCTGGGACATGACTGTCAGGCTCATTGGAGTCTGAGTGTGTGCATGGTTGTGTGTCTCTGTGTTGCCCGATGATGACTGGCAACCTGTCCAGGCTGGAGATGAGCATCAGCTCCACTGCAACCCTGACAGATGAAGCAGAACATGGATGAAATGTATTTTTCATTTTATTTGTTTATTTTACAGATTTTGAACGTTTTTGTTCATATTTTTTTTTTTATCCGATTCCTTTTTACAAATGACAATTATTTTATTTTATTTTTTTTTTTTGAGCTTTTTACGGCACTAGTGGCTCGTTTTTCTGACAGTAGGTTGACAGGAAAGGGGGTATGAGAGAGGGGGAGAGACATGGGAAAGGACCACAAGCCGGATTTGAACCTGGGTCGCCCGCGTCGAGGACTAAGGCCTCCGTACATGGGTCGAGTACCCTAACCCCTGCGCCACCTGCACGCCCCACAAATGACAATCTTATTAATTTGAGTTTTTTGGATCACATTCTCTTCACTTTAAGCTCAAATCAAACTCCTGATGTGCAGATTGATCGATATAATGTTGTTGCTGACGTCCAGCAGACCAATAGGAAATCCGTCTTCGCTCCTTCAGAGTAAAGCCACCCTCTGAAGTGAAGAGGATGTAACCTGGAAATCACAATTTGCAAAACCTATTCTGAAAAACAGTAATTAAAGAAAGATGTATAATATTTGTAAAAAAAAAAAATAATAATGTAAAAGCAAAATTAAATTTAAATTGGAAATAAAAAAGAATCTGAAAAAAATGGTAAAGAAACTTTTAAAACCAATTTTTTTGTTGGAACATTTTCCAACGTTTCATTTCTGAAATGCATTTTCAGTTTTTTTTTTAATTTTCATTTAACACAATGTTTTCTTTACGCACAAAAATAAGGGAGAAAATTCACTCCTTGTACATGAAAGCAACATTTTTTGTTGCAAATGTAACAATAAAACGGGAGCTGGATCAGTTCACAGATCCACACTGTTAAAGTTGTGCTTGGCTGATCCATAGCTCCCAGGGTGGGCCACTCGTATAGCCCTGACTCACTGCCAACCTTCACATGGACTCCGATTTGTATTTATTTATTTTCTGACTGAGAGGGATGTTTTGTGCAGAGAAAACCTGTTCAAAGGGAAGGGCAGAAAACGACAGATGAATAAGATGGTGAGTCAGACCAAAAGAAAAAGAATAAAGCGAACAATGAGGTTTATTTTAAAGAAATGCATTGTGGGGAGATCTGCTTGTTTTCTGGTTTAGAAAAAAAACGTGTTCTGCTGAGTAACTGCGACCATCCTCCTTAAGAGGGGTGAAAAATGTCTGACATGGACCGATGCATCAGATGGACAGTTTTTCTTTTTTTTTCTTGTTTTTTTGTCCAATATTAGTATTTTTTGTCACATGGTCCAAAACCTGCAGATATTCAATCCTTCATTACTGCATCCAGCCTTTAGATCACGTGAAGCGCATGCAGTGACGCTCCCTTCATGATTTGTTTGATTTATTAAATGTTTCTTCTTTGTTTGAATTCAGTCTTGTGCAACATTTCTTACTATTGTGTCACTTTGACATGGAAATGATGCGAAATAAAGCAACATCAGCTCCAAGAATTGGCCCCAAAATACCAGCAGCAAGTATCTGGGATCAGTTAGACTAACTGACCCAAATCAGAAAATGACTTTTGTAGGTATTGAGGAGTTCATTGTTGTATTTTATGAGGCATTAAGATAACCACGCGCTCCAGCTGTGCTGATTAGCTTCTCTGTTTCAACAGGTAAAAAAAAAAACTGCAATCAAAACACAAATCAGTTTAGAGTTAAAATATTTAATCAACATTCAATTTAAGTTATGCATCTTTATAAATACACTTTTCTAGATAATTAAAATAAATTATCTTTAATAATTTAAGTGCAAGAAAAAAAATTTGTTTGGAGAAAACTTGATAAATTTGCATCAGGTGATTCTAAAATGGGAGCAGATCTCTGATAGCAGCCCGACTTAAAACCATCATTACTTTTAGATTTAAAGCTGGACTGAAAAAAACACCTTACTGCTTTGATTCTGTCTTATTATGTTAGAACTGGAAGGTCTCTGGTGATAAACCGTAAACAGAACCAGCAGACAGGTCATTATAACGACATTTGAAGCTAGATACCAACACTGAGTTAAATTACTTGATGTTTTATTTTCTATTACCGCTGCAACAGTTTGGAAAGGAACAGGGTTGTTTCAGGGAAAAGCAAAACTGCTGAAATATGATTAATCACAATATGACGAGTGGTGTTACTATCAGCCACGTTAGCCTCCAACGCCTTTAAACCAAACAGAGGGTTTGGTTGTTTCTCTATTAAGTAGCCGACTGAGCACCTGACTCAGTTTGATTCATTCTGCAGAAAATCACTGCTTTTGTTGACTAAAGAGGGTTTTTCTTCCCCACAATGTTTAAAACCTCCAGCAACAGCTAGCAGTTGCTGCCAGATGCTGCAAGCTGCAAATATTTGGACAAATAATTATGAGATTTTTTTATATCTGTTTTAACTCTGAGTGTATTTAAAAAAATCTTTCCACTATAATCAATTATCTACAAATATTGATTTTAACAAATTACTGGGGCTGTCTGATGCAGCTAATGGTTAGAAATGCTCAGTATATCATCATTGTGTGATAGGCAAACTGTGAACAATGGCTGATTCAAATGTTTGTATTAATCAGTTCTTGAAATATTTCACCAATCAAATCAAATCCTTTGCATATCAAATGAATGTCTTCAGATTAGATGCCGCCCCTTTCATAAAGGTGAGCTTAAAGTTTACTGTGAGCGCAATGGCTGAGAGAGACGGATGGAGGAAAGTGGTCGTGAGGAAGAACAGACAGCAGGTTTTTTAACTTGGAGATATTCTGGTTTTAGAAGAGAAGGCATCCTAGAAACACGGATACTCTGTAAATAACAATGAGTACCTTTATGAAAAGAATAAGTTTGTAATTGGAGATGCACCGATCAGGATTTAGGAGCCGATCATCGATTACAAATCACCAAAATGCTGTGATCACTGATCACAGCATCACATCCATGATAAGGTTCAATACTGCAGTCTACGTACATTAACGTTGTAATATTACTTCTGCCAAGGAGTTTATGTTTTCGGTTGCGTTGGTTTTGCTTGAAAAAAGGCCCAATCCATGAACTTTTGGTGGTAATCAGGAATATTGTTGCTGATTAAAGTGGGGGTCACAATATGTCGGGGGGATGAGCTGCTTGGTGGGGGTCTGCGCTCTCCGAGTGCTTTTCTAGTTTAAATATAAAATTAGGAGATGAGAAAGTGTCATGAATTGAAAACTTTTTAGTGAAGGAGGCAGCAGAGACATTTTTTTTAAATCAAAATGGAGGATAGAGAAAATAATGTCAACAAAGAATGATGCAGCAATGCTTTTAAAAACATCCTTATGATTTAATCCTTGAAAGGACTGTTTGGTCCAAACCTCCAGCGGTGCCTTCGCTCCCCTGCTCTTCCCTGCAGGCTCCTCTGTCCTTCTTCCGCCTCCAGCAGTTCGCTTCTAGAGGCTAGAGACCCGCCTGCAGCGCTCTGTCTGCCCAGCACACTTATCCGATCTAACGCCGTCCTGCTTCGATTGCTCTCCACCTGAGCCAGCACTGGCAGTCTGCCTCCTCTACCGCTGTGGTTCCTCAGCTCCAGAGGGGGGGGGGGGGGGGGGGT